>VWZX01007039.1:434081-652707 GCA_013399015.1 Galbula dea | reverse complement strand
GGGCAATGGTTGTAAGCTGAAGCATAGGAGGTTCTGTGTGAACACATGTAGAAATGTTTTCTCAGTTGAGGTGCCAGAGCACTGGCACAGACTGCCCAGAGAGGTTGTGGAGTCTCCTTCTATGGAGAGATTCAAAACTTGTCTGGATGCATTTCCATGTGACCTGGTGTAGGGAAACCTGCTGTGGCAGGGGGGTTGGGCTAGATGATCTTTTGAGGTCCTTTCCAACTCCTAACATTCTGTGATAATTGCACAACCTTTCCCTCACTGTTCAAATGTGGTTCCTTGAAATGGGTAGGTTTAGATTTGTATGTGGCATTGTCACAGAGTAATTAGCTTATTATCACTTTTTAACTATTTATTTTTTGTTGGTAAATAATGAGATCTTGGGTTAGGATCATTTTGATAACTAAGTTATAAAACTGTAATGCAGTCTGGCTTCTTACTGGCATCTGCCTGTTTTTTCTAAGAATAGTAACAGCCACAATCAATACCTTGAAGATAAACATACAGCCTGCCTTTTGGGTTATATCCTGTCAGTGATGGTACAGTTTCATACCTTTAAACCCCTCTGAAAGCTTAATGGATTTGCTTAGTGAAGATAGCTCACTGCTATAGTTTTTACCATAGCTGAAGTTCATTAGCTCATCCCAAATTTAGTAAAGCCAATTAATGCTCAGCACAGCTCAAGCAGTCTAGCTGCAGTTGGTTTATCAAAGCAAAGCTCTTCATGTTCCCTCCAGACTTACTTACCATTTAGGAATGCTTTGGCCTAGCTGAGGGCCTGTCCCCACCAAGGAAAGATGATGTTCCGTGAGTATGAACCAACATAGGCTGAAATCCTCAGGAATTCCTGGCCTCTTGGTGCCAGTGGCAAAATTTTAGTGAGAGAAAACTCAGACCCTTCTGTGGCAGAAGAAACTGTAGTTGTAGTGGATATTAGCCACTCATGGGTTAATATCAGAGAGTTCTTTCCCACAGTTTTCAGTACAGCACAGCTTAGCTGAATGTGTCAAACTGCTTCAGTTTTACCCCAGCATAGAAATGGTCTCAGCTCAAAACCCTCAGTATTAATTTCCTTTTATGCAAGCTGAGGCATGCTTGGCCTGGACTGAAGCAAACTGCTGCAATTCAGTTACACTAAAGCTAAGGAGCAATAAAACCCTGAGTGTTTCATAAGCCAGGAGACCACACACACTCTCTTCCTCCTCAGGAGAACAAACCCAGCAGAGAAGTGGCATTTTTGCTAGTCCCCAGCAAAGCCTTCCAGGCATAGGGTGGACAGGGGCTGCACATAGACCTTCTCACCTGAGGTTGGAGTGACCTTCTCCCAGATCTCCTGGGAAGTGAACCCCAGCCCTGTGCCCTTGGCAGAGCTGTCCTTCTGCGAGCACCCTATGAGGAAAGGATATTTTGCTTCTGTTCTACTAATTCCTGACACCCTCCTGCTCTTCCTCTCTTCTCCTGTGCACTTTTCTAGTGAGCAGGCCTGCATTTACCCTTGGGAAATTTGGCAAGTGACAGGAATCAAGCTTCCCAACATTTACAGCCAACAGTCCTTCTTCATCCCCTCTTTCCCCCCCTTCATGTCTGATGGTAAAGCCAATAAACTGCACTAGGGGCTAGTGCTGGAGACCACCACACTCACTGCAAAGTCATGCCAGTGTCATGAATAGCCTCCCTCCCTTCTCCCAAATCAGGATTTGGTTAATTGTGGTCTTAAAGAGTGCATATATGTTGTATGGCAGCATTTAGGCTCTAATTACTATCTCCAGGTGCCTTGTACAATAATACTAAATCACCCTATATAAGAAGCTGTTCAGTAGGGTAGGTAATTTTTTTAGTTTCCTTCTGATGGCAAAGGCTGAAAGAGGAAGAAAGTCACTGTTGCTTATGTTTTCCTTTCCCATACCTGTGCAGAAATCCCTGTGCAACCTTCTGATGGGCATTTCCCCCTGTCAATAAAAAGTCAGAAGAGCAACAAATAAAAAACTGCTTCTCTCAGGTCTCATCAGACTCACCACAGGTCTCTTCCAAGGCTCCTCTTCACTAGGGAAGGTCTCCCAGGCCACTTACACAGGTGCCATGATGTTGGCAATGGTGGTGATGGCATTTGCCAGAGTACTTTAAAATCACTTGGGTCCCCATCGTGACATTTGGTCTGAAGGCCTCCCTGCCACTGCTAATTAAAAAGGAAATGTCACTGTGCATATCTCATCTTGGAGGCAGAGGAACTGCGTGGCCAGTGACACCACACATGAACCCAACCTGCTGCAACCATTTCTTGGGCTTGGTGGAAACAGGGCAGTGGTCATGACTGTCACTTTGCTCCTCTTTTCAGCTTATGAAGCCTGGGAGTGACCACACCTGGGGAGAGGTTTCTGCCAGGTAGTTCTCTTCACAAGTCCTTTCTCAGGACGTACTCTTTTCTTCATAAAAACACTGATGTCCCAAACACATGGCTTTTTAGATCAGAAAGGCTTTTGGTTAACCCTTTTGTTGGGTACAGATGTGACCTATAAGTGAATTACATTCAAAACATATCACATTCCACAAGGCACTAAAGACACATTAGTTTCTGAGAGGTGTCTGCTTGGATAATTTTTTTCATATCCCTGAGTCCTTTCAACTTTTTAAAGCTTTCATATTTTAATTTCTGGTGAATTTTGTTTTCTTTCAACAGCTGGCTGGTCAAGTGAGGAAAAAGACAAGCACTGCTTCTGGATGGCAGTTTTCTTTTGTTGCTTAAAGAAAAGCTGATGGAGATTTACACAAGCTTTGTGCTTGAAGAGCCATGATGCAGTGTGAGTTACAATCCCCACCCTCAAACACACTGAATTTTCAGATGATGTAGGTAATCATGGGAGCTAAAATTCACTTTGCAATATTGAATTACTATCATCTCATGTGCATGTACAAATGCCTGGATCAACTCAAACACCTTTGTGAGAAATGACCTGTCAAAGTGTAGGAAATCCAGTGCAAAACAATTGTCACCAATCCTTTTGTAGCTGTAACAAGGTTTTTTAGCTGTTCAAGCACAGGGAAGCCTGTTACTATGAAAGCACTGATGAATACAATGCTTTCTGGTCATGTGGATTAAAGTGCTTCCTGATGTGTAGCATTTGGCAAAGCTTCCTGTGTTTTTTCTTGAATAATTATTCATGTGCATATTCTGGGCATATCTTCCTACTTTGAAAAATGCAAGGTAAGTTGTCCTCTGCTTATTGTGTTGTTGGGATGAATGCTTTCATGAAGAAATGCAGACTCTAGTCACTTTTATGAGTTTACAAGATGTGAGAATCCTGCAGAGAAGCCCATAGACCCATGGGACTGTGCATCCTCCCTTCCCTGCAGAGGAGTTTCAGTGTTTCCTTTCCCTCCCAATCTCTATCTGCTTATGGGGCTGGAAGCAGAGCTCACCTGGGAGTACACTCTATGCACTGCTAAAGGTGACCTCCAACTCCCTTGTGGTCCACATAGCCAGGTGGTCCATAGGGTGAGCCAGGATGCTGACTGCTCCAGTGTACCCTGTACAGTGCCCTCAGGACACCCCCCTCAGGGCTGTGCCCTTCCTCCAGCACTGTGCTTCACTCATCCTCGCAGCTGCAGATTTCTTTAGACGTTTAGCTTAGACAGGTGTGTAAAAGCATGGGCAAGGACACTGTCTGCAGATCTCTGTTACATCCACTGCCTCCTCCTCTTGCAGCCTTTGTCTCAGCACACAATGTCCTTATTCCTTTGCAAAAGTGTGTGCTGTTCTCTTGTCCTTAGGCCAATCACACTCCTACCCTCGTCAAAGAAAGCAATTGCGTTCAGGGCCAAGGCAGTTGGACAAAGCAGACACAATTACTGCCTGCTGTACATCCTCCTTGGTAAGGAAAGGCAGAGCAAGGATAAGCTTGGGCAGGAGTGAAACCTCTGCTCAGTGCTGTGCTCCTCATGCATGAATGTTATTGCAACATTTAAAGAACAATAAGTTGCTGACACCGTTGCAAGCAAGACCAGGGCATAGTTGATGAATGTATTCAGGCAAGGCATTGGCCAGCCTTTGTCTGCCAGCTGCCAAGGGTTACCCTTGTGAATGCCAAAGGAAGTCTCATTTGACAGCCTGCCTGGGTACAGGTATTGGACCTGAATTCCCTCTCAGCACAAGGTCCCTCAATGTCTTCCAAAATATCTCCTTGCCATTGAATTCCTTTGTGTCATCCTCTGGAACCAGCCTTTAGCTAGCACATCTCAATCTGCTTTTCCCAGCAGAAGGGATGCTGCCTTTGAACAGGGAATGTGCCCAAGCCTGCATGGGGACAGCAGGGCATGCACAGAATTTCCTTATTACACAGGAAAAATCACAATGTGAGGGTTGGGAGGGAAGGATTATTTGAGCCTCTTTCTAATGTCCAGTTACCACAGGCTGGCTGAGCCATCCTCTGAGGATTCTTTAGGCTGAGTCAAATGCTTGTGTCCGAAATAAGACCTTTTGGGTCTGAGCAGCTCAGTCTGGCCTGAGTGCCTGAGGACCTGTCCTGGGAGAAGCCCTGTTCTGGGTTTTCTCTTTTCTGGGTGCTTTGGTTCAGCCCTCAGGGATGTGCAATTGTTGAAACAAAACCACTGAGCTTTGCTAAGGCAGTTCTTGAGCCCCTGTGCTTTGTTCCAGGGGTCTGTGAGGGGCACTGCAAACACAGCAGCATCAGCACACCAATTCCTTCCTCAGTTTCCTCACTAAAGCCAGGGATCTTCTGATCTTCTCAATGCATGCAATCAGGCATAAACACATGCCTGCTCAGTGAGTCATTTTGACTTCCAGTGACTAAGCCATTGAACTTGCAGGAGGGAGGAAAATTATAATAGTAATAACAGTTTGTGCTACCAGTGGGAGATTTCAAAGTGCTTTCTAAGCAGTTTTCCTTATCAGGGTTCCTCTGAGTGACGGCAATTGTGCAACTGATATTTCTGCCTGTTATCTTATCAAACTGCTCCTTGCTTTTTTACTGCTGAAACCACTGCTCTTCTGAGACCCTCTCAGCTCCTCCCTTTCCCCAGCCATAATCAATCATCATTTCCAGTTTGGAAAATAATACAGTGAGTTGCACTGTAGTGAAAGCAAACTAGAGGCATTAAATAGCCATCTGTTTTTTAATGCAGCCTGCCAGTTTTCAAAACATCAGCTGTCTGGGAAGCCAGAAGAGCCAACTCCACCTATTTAAGCCCTTGGGACTGCTCAGGTACACCTCTAACAGAAAATGAGACAGCTCAAGGACACAGATGCTGCTTCAGTTTTACATTTTATTAATATTAATTTGGGGAATTCTTCAGTCAGTTTTCCTCTTGGCTCTTCAACTGTTCACATCAATGCCTTGAATATGGCAAGAATGTTTATAGGAGAGTCTAATGGAGAAGGTATACTAACCATAAATAGATTCTTGATTGAATTGGGAGACATAATGGGCCAAAGTAAAGCTGTTTGGCTGAATGCTTGGGCTGTGTTTTGGTTCTGTAAATGCAAGAAAGAGAGCAAAAAAAGACTATTCTTCCCAGCCAAGAAACTACTTTTCTTGTTGTAGATTGATCAGTAACCACTGAGGATTGTACTGAGGTCTGTCTGAAGGAGACTTGCCTACTCAGGTCCTTTCCCTCTACTTTTTAACAGCTAATTCTCCTTGCTTGTATCTCCTGTCAGTTTTTATGAAAGTAATTCAAATTGTAGAGTACAGATAAAATAACTTATCTTTTGCTTGATGCTTTTCAGGCATGTGGTGGATTGACCCTGGCTGAATGCCAGGTGCCCACCAAAGCCTTGCTATTCCCTCATCCTCAACTGGACAGAGGAGAGAAAACATAGTGAAAGGCTTGTGAGTCAAGATAAAGACAGGGAGGTCACTTAGCCTTTACTGTCATGGGAAACAGACTTGACTTAGGCAAGTCAGTTTAATGTATTACCACTCAAATCAGAGAAGTGTAATGAGAAATAAAACCAAGTCTTAAAAACACCTTCCCCCATCCTTCCCTTCTTCCTGGGCTTAAATTTACTACAGATTTTCTCTACCTCCACCCCACCCTGAGCAGCACAGGGGAACAGGAAATAAGGATTGCAGCCAGTTCATCATATGTTGTTTTGTTTCTGCTGCTCTTTCCTCCTCAAAGCAATGACTCCTCACACTCTTCCCCTGCTCCAGTGGGGGGTCCCTCCTAAGAGAGACAGTTCTCCATGAACTTCACCAATGTGAGTTTTTCCCATGTGCTACAGCTCTTCACAAACTGCTCCTGCATGAGTCCCTTCCCCAGGGTGCAGCCCTTCAGGAACAGACTGCTCCAGTGTGGATCCACCACAGGACCACAGATCCTTCCAGGAAACCTGCTCCAGCATGTGCTCCTCTCTCCACAGATCCACAGGTCCTTCTAGGAAACCTGCTCTGCATGTTACTGCAGAGGTGCTCCTAGTGCTGCTGATGGGCTTGGTCTCAGCCAGTGGTGAATCTGTCTTGGAGTCAGCTGGCTTTGGCTCTGTTGGACATAGGGAAAGCTTCTAGCAGCTGCTCACAGAAGCCACCCCAGTAGCCCCCACTACCAAACCTTGCCACACAAACCCATTACACGGGATCAGCAACTTAATGTGAGTGAGGAACCCAGAATTAGTGCAGCTCAGTTGGGATCAACACACAATTACCATTCCCTAAGTCTCCTTTGTCACATTCCTCCCACCTCCTAACCCCTAATAAACCAAATTCACAACAACAAAGAAAAGAGAACAAATCCACTGTCCACAATGTAGTGTTGTTTAAACAATCACTCAGATTAGAGGAGTATTTATTATTTAACCATGAAGAAATCATTTTTACAGGAAGTACAAAAAGAGTCTGACATGGCTGAATTCTGTCTTGGACACTGTAAATAATTTCTTTCTTGTGAAGAAATCCAATAAAATTTGTACAGGTGTACATATACATATGTACATATTCACATACCTAAAAATATGTACTTTATTTATAAAGCTATTACAGTGAGTAAAAAAAGTCCCTACTGCTGATTATGCACACTATGTGCACAGTATTTGTGTGAAGATTGAAGAGTGTTAACTGTAGCTTTTGCTATATGTAAGCCACATTACCCCAGATGGCAGGGAGCAGTTCCTTCTTTGATGGCCCATCTACCCATAAATATCTATCAAATGGACCTTGTCATTTTGATGGCTTTCATGTTGTTCTGAAAAGCTGAAAATGCACACAGACAGTGAAGAGCTGTGGATGGCTAATTGATCCATTCATTTTGTTTCTGGTTGTACTTATCAGATGATGTCAGACTTCTAGAAAAGATGCTTGCATACTCCTTCAGGGATGCACAGCAGAACTGGGTGAATTAGCAAGGACTGATCCTGTTAGGCTACCAGTCTTACCTGGATGTTAATGAAACTCCAAACATATTTTTCAGGATCACTGAAATAAGTTTTGAAAAATGTCTTTAGCTCTCTTTTTTGGGCAGTGATTTAAAAGAATGACAGAATTGACTATTAGAAGCTAGACTTACTTGAAATCTGAATGTTCTTTTCCATCTTATAATACTAGCATTTTAAGCATATTTCTAGGTACTCTTTATCATATCTGTGTTCCCTCTCTGGAGTGTGGATCTTTCCTTCTCCATGCTCTCCACAAGTTTATTTTTATTGCTTAGTTTGACTGTCAGTCTGTTTACATATCTGCCTTTCCTCAAATCAATTCTTTTCAGAAAGGCACCCAAAATGCAATGCCATTTTACAGGTTAGTTGGACAAGGCCTGTAGAGTTAATGTTACCTACCCAGAGAGTAACACAGGGAGGATATTTGTCTGTTTTACTCCTTCCAGGTTTTGCACTCTCAGGCATTTTATCCCTTTTGCAACATGCAGCAAACACTTCTGTTACTGAGGCCTTTTAGTCCTGGGAGTTGAAGTCAAAATTCATTCTAGTTTTTGAGAAGAGGGCTCAGTGGGACACCCCAAGCTGCACTGTTGCTATAGTGATTTCAGCTGTACAGCTAGAGATAAGATCAAGTTGCATCTAATCTGGTTGTGTCTTCTGGGTTAGCACAGGGGAGGAGTTTAGGAGTTTCAGAAAAGTGAACTGCAATGGATTTGAAGTCCACTCCAGATTACCTTCAGGTGGACTGTGCAGTTCATTACTGAACCCCTCCTGCCCCAGGTATTACAGGAGAGCTCAGGTAGATGAGCTGACTCCTTTCTGTCAACCTCATGCCCCCCACCACTGAGATCAGGGAGGTTCTTTCACATGTCTCATATTAGAGCAGAGGTCTGCACTTGTCTTTGCAGGAATACAGTAGAAACAGTGGAAGATGAATTTAAGTGACTTGTCCTTAGCAGTACAAATATATACTTGACAAATACTGAGATATATAGGAACACCAGCAGACTAATTTAACGCTAATCCCATGATTTGCCTTCTAGCCCCTCATTTGATGAAACCTGAATTTGTCTGCTCTTAGCTGTCAGCTGATCAATCAGTTGGGTGTGTTGGCAATAAAAACATCACCCAACAGGGGATTTGTAACAAATTGATAGTGCTGAAATATTTTTACAGTAATGACAGCAGATACATCTCATTGGATTATCAAAGATGAAATGCAATAAAACAAGATTGTCTAATATATCTTAGTTGGCTTCTTCACTGATATCTTTTTAAAATATCCCAGCTACTTGGAAAATACCTAGAACTTTTTATAAAGGCATCATACAGAGTTCTAATTTAAAAGTGAGTGGAAGAAGATCTCTCTTACCCTTAAAACTAGGTGTAAAGATACTGATGCTGTTTTGTGACCCTGCCAAGTAATCCAACAGAGTTTATGTAAGTGCTTTATGTGGAAATCTTGCCTGTGTTGGAAACAATAGCAAAGTATATTCTAATGGAAACAGGATTTCCCTCTTACCTTTATTATTTGGGTTTTTTATAGACAAGCAATTTGACATGGCATGAATTGAGTTGGTTATATATAGTACTGAATGGTCTGTAATAATGGACTGATACATACCTGTGCATAGGCAGTAAAAAGAAATCAGTGTTACAAATAAAGCACTGTGTGATTGCACTAGAGGCTGTAAATTCAATAAGAAGGTCCCCAATATGCTAATAAATTCTTCAGTATCAACAGTCTCAGATGCTACAGAACACATACAGTGTACAAGACTTTAAAGTAGCTTTGTGAATCTCCCTTTCTAATGCTTGGAAGAAAAAATTATTTTGAGTACTGATTTTCTTCCTTTGTTCTAAACTAGATTCTCTTTTTGTCTGGAAGAAGAAAATAGGTTTTGCTGGCTTCACTTAAACCCTTGTCATAGGATGTTTCTACACCTAAAAAAAGCCCTAACATTTAAAGACTTCAAAAATAGATATTTACCCATCAATTTTCCACAATACTTCAGTTTTAAAGCACACAATAGTATAATTTCACCTGAACATAGATAGATTTCCCAAGGCATTTCAGATACAGGTTATGGTTTCCAGTACTGCATTGCTAGTAGCAAGTAATAAAAATATTCAAGTGATTAACTGAGGTATGGGGAACCTATAGTTCCATTAAACCACAAGAATTCCTTTCCATAGCATCTCTCTTCAGAGAGGCCAAAATACAAATCACTCCTCTTGCAATTCTCAGTGCAAATGGATCCTGCCCTCTGTTTATGATCTTCCTGATTGTTATTTAGGTTTTTCTCTGCAGGTTTTAGTTCACAGCAACGTGTTGCATCATGACTAGCAAAATGGGTTCATGAGCTCAAGAAAAGTGCATCAGGGGCAAACAATCAACAAATCTATCTCATATTTTGCTACAGACATAACAGATTTGAAATCATTTCACCTTTAAGTTGCATTATTTACTACTGCACTGACAATCATCTACATGATAGAAGAGGCATTTGTTTTATTTTGGTTTCTCTTTTTATAAGGTCTAAGTGGGATGTTCATTGTAAAGTTTACTGTGGCTCTACTGCAGCTCCTTAATGTGATGACATTTCATGGAAACTGCATCTTCTTGAGTCTTTGCCTTAGAAAAATCTTTCTTCTCCACTAGCAATTTAGACTTTATGAGTATACTTGGTTTGAGTTACACTAGTATTCACATGCCCAATCTTTCTTCTGCCTTTGGACTGTGTAGAATAATCATCAGAATACCAAACTGACTATTTTTTTCAAAGCTATTTTAAGTGTTTCCCTTTCTTAAGATAAAAGAAGGATTGCAATGTCTGCTGTGGTCACAGTTTGACATGTTGAAGCCTATTTCTCCTTTGAAGCTCTGTTACTGTATAGACAAAAACCACCCCATTCTTTTTGGTGTTTCAGGAAATACAACTGCTGTGAAATTAATTTTATAGATTTGCTTCTTATTAAGAGGCTGGATACCTAAGAGACCAGGGGATATAATGAAAAACCCTCTTAAAAAATAGACCTTGAACATAATGAAGTTAACCAAGCAACTGCAGAAACATGGTTTGTGTAATTGAGAAGTAATGAAGCGGTTCTTGTAGAGCTCCATGCTGGCATCTGCTCTGAAATGCAATAGAACATTTGCAAAGTTTAGAGAGGCATAGGAACAGGAAGATTCTTGGAAGACAAAATGTATTGACTCCATCTGATCATTTAGCCAGAGTGCCATTATGACTTGAAGGGGAGAGGGGAAAGAATGTTTCACTCGGCATGAAAGAGCACAGAATTCACCCACACCCATTCTTCTCCAAACAGCAGCTCAACAGCTACAAGTGCCTGGCAAGTTAAGCCATGCAGGCAGGAGGAGGTACAGAAACGATGCAATTCATCAGCTGTCTCCCATTTTCATTAAAATGGGTCAGCACAGCTGGTATATAAAGTCCACTGCAAGCCATATTCTCAATGCTATCTGTAATTGCCTTGTCCTGCTATGCTCAGTGCTGGTCTCCTGCAGCTTTTCTGGGGGAGAAAGACATGTTTTATGGACTTGGCTTCCCTTAAAAGAAGAGGTTGGAGGAGGTTTAATGCCTCCAGAGAATGGTTGTCAAAGGTGGCTGAAAGTAGTGCTAAAGAGAATGAAATATGCAATGGAAGCTTCTTGTGAAGAACTGGCTGCTTCTGGGCACATCCAGAGGAGGTACAGGCTGACCAGGGTGATTTTTGGGAAAGGGTGAGTAGTTAGTGCATGGTGGGGAGTGCTGATGGATTGGTTCAGCCACCTCTGTGGCTTATGGAGGGCATAGAATATGGGCTTGCATTTTGGTTAACTTCTGTTTTCTCCAGCTCTGTCATTTTCTGTTCTTTTCAAAGTCACCTTTAAATAGAAGCTACCTTAAAGCCATATTGCCCCCTACATTTATATCCTAGTACTGCTCTCAGCACAGAGATGAAATAAAACAGGAAGAAGCTCATGTTTTTCATCTCCTTATCTCCCTTGCTCCTTTATCTCCCAAATAAGTGTGATCTGTTCACCTGTGACCCACTTTTACAGAGGAATTTGCCTAGGCTTACGATCTGATAGCTTCTTACTCATGCCAGCTGACTGCTTTCCCAATCCTGTGCAGTGTTTCTTTACTATGTACAAAGATTTCCTTCCTGAGACTTTTTTTGGCTGTGTTTGTTAAAGTCCCTCCAAAATGTATCCATGACCTACCTCCTCCTGATGTTTTAAGAGGATTGCCACTGTACAACAGTTCTCCTCCTAAGATTGTAACTACCTTCTCAGCTGTTTACTGGCTTTTGTCTTTGGTATAGCCATAAACCAGCCTTTAGAGGAAGCATACCCTTGTAAATTTAATCCATTGTGATTATTCCTGCTCTTTCAGAAACGAGCAGCTGATCAATTTGCTGAAGCAGACCTGTGTGATGCCATGTTTATGGAGTCCTTTCTCAGAGCAGAACAATGTTATAGCTTTAGCCACAGAGTGCAATCTAAAAATACTTCTGCTTTGTTCCAAGGATGTGTGTGAATTGATTATTTTTTTCTCCTTTGGAGGTGATTTAAGCTATTAAAAAGTAGAATGAGTTCAAGAAAGGGAAGTGTGATTAGATCAGGTGTATTTTATCTTTATGAGCTTATGCCTTGTAAGAACTGTTAGTTTTAGCTTTGAAATAAATCACTTATCACTTGCATATTTAAATAAGACTTTACTTTTGGCAACAGCAAGCAGTGCTGATGTTTTAATGAGTGGAAATGAAAGCCAGGACTCTCAGGTAGCTTTAGTTAATTGTCTGCACCATGAAGCTGTTAAGTGTTTAATGCAGCTGTTCCTTTCCTTTGGCATTCAAAAGAAAACATTTCCCTCAGTTGCTACAGTCTGCAGCCAAGAAATGCCAGGCTAATGAAATATTTTCAGAAACTGAAGTTTAGATTCACATTTTGTGCAAGGTGTGAACTCGCAGGGAAAGAAGAAGAAATGGGCAGGCTGTTTCCTGAGCTGCTGGACTTCATGGAGGACCAGCATATCCCCAGTAACACAGCAGGCTTTGGTGGTGCTCAGGGAAGGTGAGAGATGATGGCAGTGATTTGCTCTCAGGGTCTCTATCTCACCAGTTTCTGAGGTGCCTCAGCTGATCCCCTCTGCCTTCCAGCAGGACACTCCTCCTGCAGTATGTTGTTTTCACAGGGGAAGCCATTACAGCCTGGGTAACATCTCTCCTGTTCACCTTTGGTGAAGCTTCTTAAATGACTGCAATTTCTTTGCCCTTGCCTCTTCCCAATATGCAAGTAGCCAATAGCTCCAGTGTCTCAGCAGGACTTTGGTCAAGTGCTGAAAGCAAGTGAGATTGTAATTACCTCTGAGATCTCTGGATCAAGAGAAATAGAAATCTGGCAGCAGCATTATCTCTCTCTGTAACTACCTGAAAGGAGGTTGTAGTGAGATGGGAGTCAGTCTCTTCTCCAGGGTAACCAAAGAAAGGACAAGAGGAAATGGCCTCAAGTTGCACCAGGGGAGGTTCAGATTGGATAGGAGGAAAAATTTCTTCACTGAAAGAACTGTTAGGCATTGGCACAGGCTGCCCAGGGAAGGGGTGCAGTCACCATCCCTGGATATGTTTAAAAAATGTATAGAAGTGGTGCTTAGGGACATGGTTTAGTGGCATGGTGATGATAGGTTGACGGTTGGACTTGATAATCTTAGAGGTCTCTTCCAACTGTAATGATTCTGTGATTAACTGCATTTTTGAAAACTTTGGTATTTGGGGTTTTGTTTGTTTGGTTTTTTCTTTCTAAAAATGAAACAAAACTCACTGGAATACTACCCCTTGCACAGTGGATACTCTGTCATGGTTTGAATACTGAATACATACAGTAATTTAAAAATACAATACAGTCCATGATTTAAGGGTTTTTTTTAATGCTGTTTCTTAAATTGTCCTGGAAACAGTCCTAACTCTGGTGATGAGATTGCCAAAGGTGAGCTGTAGTTTTTGGCAGCTGGCTAGAAAGCATTTCAAATCTTTGATATGAGCAAAACCTCTAACCAGTTTCAAGTTCATTAACATCTATAAGGAGGGGATAGCAAAAAGTTTTCATATAATTTGACATCCTTTGATGTTTCTAAGATGAACTGGGCACCACAAAGCTGGCAACAGTGTTGATTCAGGCTGCCTGCAGACTCAGGCAGCCAGGACAGCATCACTTTAAAGTATGCCATGCTTTTGAAGGGTTTCTTCATAACCATCAAAATTTTAAGCATGTTAACACTGTATTTAAGGATTCTGAAATAAGTCTGAGCTAATTCTTTACAAGGCCTAAGAGGCTGGTAACAAGCCAGGGAATGCACACAGGCTCGTGCTTCTGTCACCAGCAGTGACATGTTTGGGTTAGACTTAGCAGCCCTGTCTAAGTAGAGGACCTGGAATCACTGATACTTAGAAGTCATGGATTGTACTGTGGCTGTCTTCAGAGGAGATATGAATTGCTGGCAGTGCTCCCAACCTTTTCCTGCTTCCACAGAAAATGAGGCAGATGAAGCACATTTAGTTCCCCAGCTTGCACAGTCCAGAAGTTAGATGCATAGCATGAATAAAACATTGTCCTTCTCATGCATGTCTATAATTCTCCTCATTTCATCTAACTGCTGAGTAGTTATACTCAGGAATTTAATAATAATATGAGTCTGATTTATTGTCTTGGCTAGAAGTCAGTGGAAGATGATCAGCAGCAAAAATACCCCTTAGTGTTGGCGTGGCAGACAAAGGAGCTTTCACCAGCTGTGCTGCAAACCTAGTTCTGCCTTCTGAAGAACACCAGCTGTATTTAAGGAGGACATATTCAATTTAGTTGTAGTATTATTCAGATAAGAGAAGAATTTAACTGGAGAACCACAGCACTGGTTGTCATGGTTGTCTCTTGAATGGGAGCTTACCTGCAGGGAGACTGGCAGTGAAAGCTGTGAACTCAGCTGCTGCGGTCACATTTTCTTTATAGATGAGATCATTTCATCATAGAGTACTGCTAAAGCTGGAAATGACAATGAACACTCACACCAAATTCATATTAGACATGGGTCTTTTCTTATATAATGAAGAGGAAGGAACAGGGGGTTAATTTTTTTCCCTGTTGGGATGGGGATTCTGAACTTCCATATGTTTAAAGAAAAGCTTTAGCAGGTTAAGAGTTCCACTACACAACTTGTAAACTATATCACTTGTTCACACCCCACACGTGGACATGCTTTGGGGAATCTTCTTTGTCCTACCTGCAGAATTAGCATTTAATAGAACAATGTTTTGAGGGGCTAGCTAGCAGACTGAGGGATTTCTGTGGGCTTTATATTCCTGCTATCAGTTCTGATTGCAAGTGTTCTGCAATCTGGATTTCCTGTGCATTTCTCCAGAAGTCCAATGCTTGCTTTTGCTCTTTTTCCCCACTCATGATGTCACATTTTCAGTGATATAATGACTAAATGAAAACCATTTCCAAGGAGACCAGCCAGCTACACTTCATGTCAAGTAAATCTTGAAGATATTATCATATTTTTCTCTGTTTCACCCTGATAAGACTATTTGTGTTTCATGGGGTATTTTTCAGAAGAGTCAGGACAGTGCCCCAGAGGGATGGGGCTGCATAGGGAAAATTGAGCCCAGCACCATCTCCCTTTGCTTTTCTGCTTCCATCAAGCTCAGAGAAGTTCAAGCATTGATGATGGTACCCTTGTTTTTCCTGCTAAGTGAACATAACATGACCTAAAAAAAAAGGGGGAATCTTTTAGCATAGAGACATTATCAGACAGGGTGGTTTACTACCAGGTGAAGAGCCTATTGCAGCTTTTGTGATTGTGTTTCAAGGTTTTGCCTCTTTTTTCTCTCCCACCCTCCCAATAACAGTGATGGCAGATATTAAATTAAGTGGTAACACTGTATGAAGCTGTGGTTATCATAAAATATTTACACCTCTGGAGTGTTGTAAATATGCAGTGGAATCCTAATTAACCACAGGTAGTCTGCAATTATCCTGTGGTAATTACCCTAATTGGAACGGCATCATTATGGGGAATAGAATTGGTTTTCTGTTTAATATGGAAAAAATAGAGCTGGCAATTAACTAAAAGCAGCAGCCTTTTCATCTGCCCTTAAAGAATTAAATTGCCCTCTTAGAGCCTGTCACTGTTCCCACAATCTGGGCAGCTTTACAAACAAAGCCAATACCCCCAGCTAGTTGCCAAAGTGTGCATGCTTTCATGACCTTGTCATGAGACAAGATTTAGGTTGGCTTTTAGGAGGAAGTTCTTCACTCTGAGGGTGGTGAGAGAGTGGAACAGGTTGCCCAGAGAGGTTGTGGAAGCCTCATCCCTGGAAGCTTTTAAGACAAGGCTGGATGGGGCCCTGGGCAACCTGATGTAGTGGCTGGTGTCCCTGGCAGGCAGGGGGGTTGGAACTAGATGATCTTTAAGGTCCCTTCCAACTCTGACCATTCTATGATTCTATTATTATTGTTGTCTCTTTTGAAATAGAGGTAACTGCTTAATAATTGCCAAGATGACATTTACATTTTGCTTTTTATTTTGAAATATAAATACAGGTTTCAGTTCTCTAGTCTAGTAAAAAAGAGTATTTTTAATGGGCTCAGACATGTTGTTAAATAATTTTAGATGTTACCAGTGCATTCTCATTTTCCTTAAGTTATTAATCTGTTCCAGCACTCCTTCTTTTGGCAAGAAACTCACTTGCTTAAGCTGTTGGATCAGCTTTTCACTGATTTTAAACTTGGTGATGTTTTGCTTCAGCAAAAAGAAAAAGATGAGTAAAAGAGTTTCTAGTTTAGAAATATTTCTCCTCCTTCAGGATTCTGGGTGCCCTTTAACTCCAGCAAGGGTGGAGATGTTTAGCACTTTGGAGCATTGACTGGCTAAACCAGAGATGCTCCTATAACCTTGTCCAGCTTCCCAGAAGCTGTGCTGCTGCAGTGTCATTCCCATCTGTCCTGTTTCCCACTCTGTGCTCTTCTGACTTTTCTGTTTAAGAGAAGGCATTAGTTTTCTTGGAATAAGCTACAGAACCAACCCCTCCCTCCACCACAAACATCCTGCCAGATGTAATACAGCTAATTTCTCAGAAGTGTGGTTTTTTGGGGTTGTTTTTTTTTATTTTTAGTGGGGCAGTAAAATGCTGTTAATCATTAGTGGGTGTTTTAGGTAAATGAAAGCCAATCTGATGAGTGAGTAATACCTGGCAGGTGAATTTTTTGATTCTTTCAGTTGTTAGTTGTCATTGCTTGCAGCAACAACTTCCTTGCTTTGGTAGCAAACAGTATCAGGGAAATTTGTAGTTAACAAGGAAAATATTTATGAAAATTATAATGTTAAAATAGCTCAAGAATTTTTTTTTACCTTGTTGGGACTCCTTCTAAAGCAGTGCAGTCCAATGGAAAGTGCAACAGAGACTGCAGCAAAGCAAGTTTGAAGCGCTCCTGAGAGCCCTCAGTGACTCCTCTTATGGAGCATGTTGGCTGTAATGATGGTGATAAGTGATTCACATTGCTGTCTCATAGATATCAAACTTAATTGTATAGCTATCTCTAGGGGGTTTTGCAACATTCCTGTTCACCTCAGCAGATCCAGATGCTAGATGGAAAACAAATTCTGTGTGAGAATGCATGTGAAAACCTTGTGTCCCTGAAGCCAGGCTGAATTCTGTTTCCAGCCTCTCAGAGCACAATGATTTCATTCTTTCATCTTCAGGAGATTGAGTTCTTAAGGTGAACTTGATTCTGGGCTTCAGGCATCCTTTACAAGGATCCAGTCTACAAGGCAGTGGCTGAAAATGTGGATCTGATTGGTTCTCAGCCAATAGCTCACTTTTTTGTTGATGGGATAATAACATGGTCTGCTGGATGGAACAGTCTCCAAGAGTCTTCAACAGTTGCTAGGAGTTGTGAAGTCAAACCAGGGGAAATGTAACTCAAGACACATGACTTACAGCCTTGTCCTAAGCTTCCATTGCTGACACCTTTCAGGACAGTCTCCTGGGTGAAGTGGATCTTTGCTCTAAGCCAGTGGGACTGTTCCTGTGTGCTTCCTTGGATAAATAATTCAACTTCTGTACATCTCCATTTCCAGGTTTGGAAAATGGCAATAATGTCTTACCTTAACTGTGTTTACATGGCAGGCATAACAGGTCAGACTTCTAAAGGCATTCAGGCATCCAAAGAGGCAAACTATCAGGTAATAAAGTTTCCAGAAGAACACAGGTATCTAACTTCTCTTGGAATGAATCACAGTGAGTCACTGGGAGAGCTTGCTGCTAAACAAATGGGGCTCAGCTCCCGTGGGCTGTGTGAAAGGAGTCTGCATGAAGCTTTGGCTCTTTCTTCTTGCAAACATAGATGAGACCTTTTTTTCTTTCCCCTTAAAAAACTCTTTGTCTGAAATGAAGATTTATATATGCAGGCAGCAGTGACATCTCCTTTTCAGTTGCCTACTATTGCTCCATGCAGGTAGCTGACTTGTCAAGCAGTTTAAAGATTAAGATATACTTGTGTTTGCAACTTCCTTTCTTTTATCAAGAACTGGTCACAAATGCAGCTTTACAAAGGCATCTGGTCGACATGATTCAGAATGCACTTTACAAAACCCCTTGGCTCTGTGGAGAGAATCCATTTCTTTGTCAACAAGAGGGATTAAGAGCCCAAACCCACATAATCTAAAAGGAGATGCAGACAGGACCTGAGAGTCCATCACAACAGACCTCACAAGTTAGCAAACTCCTGTACAAGAACCCTCCATGAAGCTCAGTGATAGGGGCAGGTATTTAACCAAGTGATGAAGGCATGTGATGAGCATGCCAGACAGCATGTCAGAGATGGCACAGGGAAACCATGCACCATGGGAGAAGCTGTTACTAGAGCATGTGAGTGGTGCCTGTCCCTGGCTATGGCACAGCCCACCCTGCCCAGGGAAGCCAGGCACCAGGCATAGCTGCTCAAAGGCCTTGGATCGGGGATGTGGAGTGCAGAAATGAGTCTTGTCATCGTGGGTGAGACTCAATGGGCCTGGCACCACCTCAAGCAGATGATTTTGGTCCCTGTTGCTGGGTGCTCAACTGGAAAAGAGTACCAAGCCTCAGCTCAGGAAGGCTCTCCAAGCTGTATTGTGAGCGTGACTGTGTAGAGTCTTCATTGGGGCCTTCATCTCAGACAAGTGTTCAGAAACCTGGATGAATCATGATACCAAGCACTGAATCATGCACCTACCAAATCTGTCAGCAACAGAATTTATAGGTGAAAAATAGGTTGGTAGATCTCTTAAGTGTTGGCAGTATTTTATCAGGATAAGTATTTGGAATTGATAACCATATGAGATTTCCAAAGTATTAATTTAGTTGCACAGCCACCTTCTTATCTAATTTGCCCCTAGCTAGATCTTTCAAATGATTAGAACTTCAAAGATGATGATAATCCCACATGCACAAAGACTCTTGGAAAAACTGTTTCTTTTAAATGTAAGTGATTACAAACCAGTGTTGATTGCCTTTATGTTGCTTTAGTGGCCACAGAAAACAGGAAGGGGAAAGATACCTCAATTTCTGTCTCCTGATGGAAATAACATACATGTTGTAGCTAAAGCTTTCTGACAATTAAACTATCCTGATGGTAATATAAAGATGAGACATATTTCCTCATAACTCCCCATCTAAATTCTATGAGAGTGGTGCAAAAACATTTGTTGAACAGCTGTCTCTAGAAAGACAAGTGTGCTAGTGAAATGTATTTCTTAAATTGATATAGATTCAGTGCATTGCTATTTGGAGCTAGTTTTGAAGAAAAAAAGGTTTTGGAGTGAAAAAAATTATCACTTGAGAATGCACTTTGTTTTTCTACAAAAAAGAGGTTAAAAATGGTGTTTATAGAGCTGAAAATTGGGAGCCATAAAAGGTAATTTTTTGGAGGAGGGAATCTTTGGTGATAATGGGTGGCTTTAGAGCTCAATTTAGTATGAAAGAAAAAAGATTATCTTTTCCATGACAGAAATCCCCTTTTTATCAGCTCAAGATTCTGTCATGGTAGATGGGATTTTTTTTCTCGCCTTGATCAAAGCAAAAAGGTTATTGCTTTATTTAATTAGCTTTCATTTATTCCAATGCTATAAACCTATTAAATTGAAAAACATAGCTCCCTTACTAGAAGGCTGTGATCTCTCTTGTGAAATCATAGAGTCAGATCATCTAGTTCAACCCTGCTATGGGCAGGGACATCTTCCATCAGATCAGGTTGCTCAAAACTCCATCCAACCTGATCTTGAGCTCTTCCAATGATGGGGCACCTACAGCATCACTGGCCAACCTGTTCCAGTGTTTTATTAGGCACTCTGTGTGATTCAGATTCATAGGGTGAAAGAGATTGTGCTCTAGAAGCACCTGGGGCTGTGCAGAGGTAGACACCTGGATTAGATGAGTATCATCCCTGGCAACCACAGAAAAAGCCATAGAAAGACTTTTGTCCTGTTCTTGCTACTGACATAAAGAATGAGGAGGGCTTATACAGAAGATATATTCTTCTTGTCACAATTGATTAGATTTGTGCTTGAAGGGTGTCAGATACTAAATGAGTATATAGATTACAAAAGAAAACAATGAATTATGTTTGGTGCTTCCAGAGTCTGAATTTCAACAATGGATTGGGATAAGAGCTACAGATGCTGTTAGTTCTCTGCTACACCCCAGGCTACTGCCACAGCTTAGCATTAAGGGCTAGGACTTTGAAGTGTCAAATATCTTTATCAGCCTTCTTCCCCCTAAGTACTAAATCCAGTTGAGTCAAGTCTGAGGTGAGGCTGCCCTTGCAAATGGCTTGCAATGGCTGCAGGCAGAGTGGCAGGGGAAGGGTGTCACATGCCGTTGTACCTGTCAGATCTCCATTGTAGGTGTGGAAAGACTTGGGGAGCTGCCTTGGCACTCAGGGTGCCATAGTGGTTGCCAGCTTCCCAGTGCATGCTCCCTCTTGCCCCAGACAGAGTTCCAGATCATTCTGCTCATGGGCTGAGAAGATTAGCATTTAAATGAGGAGTCCTGTTGGTTACTCAGTCCCAAAACTCCTAACAAAGTAAATTGGAGACCAATTATTCTTTATATTTTAAAGCCAAAACCCCAAAGCTTTCCCCTGTTTCTCAGAAAAACAGGAGATGATTTCATCTTAACATAATTTATTTCTAAGATGGGAGGGTGTCAAGAGCTGTAATCTTGCACACCTCCTTAACATCCTGATTGTAGTGGCCCTCAAACATTGACAAGCATTCAAAGAAACCCTAACAGAAAAGGGTGTGAGGCCACCATGACTCATTAAAATGAAGGGTGAAGAGCACTTGCTTCTGCTACAGGAAGAAAAATATTTGTGTGATACTTTATTTACAAGATACTACCTGCAGAATTGGCTGATAGCCTCACCAAGGCTCTAAGGCTGCTGATGACAAAGGAACATCTCAATAGCTTTGGGAGGTTCTTGAGTTAAATTTCATTTTAGACTTTGCAATTTGCTTGATAATAATGCACAAAAAGCCTTCAGATTTTTTTTGCCTTTTTTTTGGTGAAAAAGAAAATCTGAATTTCCTGTTTAATGGTTTCTTCCCTCATGGATTTTAGAATGTAAGAAAAACTTGCATAATTTTGAAAAAATATTGTCATGGCTAGATTTTGTAAGACCAAGAGAGAAAAAAAAACCCCAAAGCTTATTTAAAAGCTGAAGATACCTTTTTTAGAGCAAGTTTTTGGATGAGTTACCTTGAAGGTGCTCTTAGAAAATTCATGTTATTAGCTTAGTTCTCATGCTACAGATGGCTGTGCAATTAGCAAAAGAAAAACACATGTATGAAGTAAAAATCTGTTTGCTTAAACTCTCTGAAGAAAACCTGGAATCAAAAAAAATGAGAAGGGAAAGAAAGAATCTGGATAGAGAAACAGACCAGAAAGGATATCAGAAGATAAAAACAAATAGTATTGTTTCTGATGATAGGTGGTCCTGGTGTATTTGGTGTTTTTATTGATTCCAAGAGTTACAGCTGGCAAGTCAATCTTGCAGTTGTGTTGGGGCCTCAAATTGTATTTACAATAAAAATGGTGAAAAGGTTCTGTAGTGGGAAATTTGGGCAGCACTGAGAGAAAGGCATGTGACAGGAAACTGGAAACTGCTGATAGGTATAAATGGTATAAGTTACCATTCAAAAGAACATACCTGGTCCAGAGTAAGACTTACTGGTGATAGTCATTGTACATTGATAAGGATTTCAGAGAAGATGGTTAGTGCCCTGGATTGTGTCAGGCAAAAGTTCATGTTGAACAACCCTGTACAGAAGTGGATCACAGAATGTTAGGAGTTGGAAGGGACCTTGAAAGATCATCTAGTGCAACCCCCCTACCACAGCAGGATTGCCTAGACCAGCTCACACAGAAAGGCTGCAGACAGAGAAAATCTCAGAAATGGTTGATCCTAAAAAATCCAAAAGCTAGAAGAAAAGAGAGCTGGTGCAGGGAGAAGTGATGAATTCAAAGCTGGCATTACTGAAAGCAACAGACAGAGCTTCATATGCTATGGCAAGCATCAGAAACTCAGGCATGGGCTGGCATTTTTTTGGGGAAAAAAATGAATCTAGTTTTAATGTTGTTGTTGTTTTTGGCTGGAGAGCTGTTTGAGAGCCTCTTCCAGGAGCCAGCTGGGACTGATTATTGTGAGGAGAAGTCTACGTTCAGTAGCGCAGAGCAGCTAGATCCAGAACGTTTGTGGTGCAGACCTCTGCCAGGCTGCCTGGCTTGGAGTGGCTACTGGATTTCCTGTGGCAGAAAGCACAGAAAGATTCCCTATCTGAAACTGCTGTGTCTTAGCTGGAAAGAGTTTGGATTTGTTGATGCACTACTGTTCTATTCTTTGCTAGAGAGCATCCAGAGGAGAGAGACAAAGATGGTGAAGGGTTTGGAGGGGAAGTCATGTGAGGAAAGGCTGAAACCACTTAGTCTGTTCAGCCTGGAGAAGAGGAGGCTGAGGGGAGACCTCATCAGTTTTTAACTTCATCACCAGAGATGAAGGAGGGGCAGGAGCTGATCTGTTCTCTCTGGTGACCAGTGACAGGAGCTGGGGGAATGGCATGAAGCTCTGCCAGAGGAGGTTCAGGCTAGATCTTAGGCAAAGGTTCTTCCCCCAGAGAGTGGTGGAGCATTGGAACAGGCTCCCCAGGGATGCAGCCATGACACCAACTCTCATGGAATTGAGGAAGCATTTGAACAATGCTCTTAGACACACAGTGTGACTTTGGGGTTGTGCATAAACAGGAGTTGGACTCGATGATCCTTGTGGGTCCCTTCCAGCTCAGAATATTCTGTGATCCTATGATTCTCATGTTCAATAAACCAATCAAAGGAGCAGTTTTAAGACCAGACAGCAAGTTCTTGTCAATTTGGTCCACGATTTTTTTGTTAGTGTTGTCAACAACCTTTTAAATTAGCATCAGCTGAGGTAGGGGGGACTGTGATGCCAAAAGATATTTTCTTATTACAATTTTGATGGCAATTATGGCCTTTTAGCTTCTAATGTGCTTTTATTTAAAATTAACTCTCAAACTTTCCTGAGCTTGCTAAAATAAAAATGTTCTAGATTTGTATAAATCTTCAAAATTAGCAGTACAAAAACACATGCTAAACATACTCAGCCAGTGATATTAATAGATCTATTCTTATACACAGAGATATACTCATCTGCAAGGTCAGGACCTTCTTCTGTATTGTCATAACCATGGAATAACACACAGGTGGGTGCTGACTTCACTAATAAGCTGAAAAGTACTTTCCTTTGAGGGGCCATGTTCAAAAAGGAATGAAAAATTCAGTTCATCCTCTTTCCTAGGTCAGCAAAACCTGGCTGAACCTAGGCTTTCTGTTCAAGATTGATGGCATTTTCATCTTTGTAATAATGGAAATATCAGAAAAAAGCCAATGTTCTGGTATTAGAACATATTCTGATTAAAGGCCAATGTTCTGAAGTAGTAATAGTCATGATGAGCTACCCATAGTCATCAGGTTATCATTACCTTTTTTGCTTTCTGACCCACAGAAGATAATCACCACCTTTCTCCATGACCATGTCCTACCATTGCTTCTTTGCTGCCCCCAATTTTTTCTCTTAAGTCTTACCATTCAACAGCCAGGATAAACTCAGAGTGAGCCTTGTTCTCTACTTCTGTTTAGCTTTGCAAAGTGCTTCTGTTATTTAAGACCTGAACAAGTGTTTATGTGCCTGAAAGCTTGTTTGTTTCCTCAGTGATGTATATTGACCTAATGAGGAGACTGTCTTTGCAAATTGTGTCTTTCTAGCAAGACAGCATCTTTAATTCATTGGAACTGCTCTGAATTTTATAATGTAACCCAAACACAAATTTCTGTAACACAAAACATCCTTGAGTGAATTTGATAGGATCATTACAGGGTGATTTTTTTCCCCTCCCATGCTGAATTATTGAAGCTCAGAAGTATGTGTGCGCAGTGCATCTTCTCTGACTTTCAGACGTGTAAATTATTTTGGTCAGTAAGATTTCTGTTTCAAGATGTTAAGTTCGTGTTGAGAATCAAAATTCTTTGTTAACAGAATTATTGTCCCAAACTCAAGACATTAACCTGGTGTAGGGAATCCTGCTGTGGCAGGGGGGTTGGACTAGATGATCTTTGAGGTCCCTTCCAGCTCCTAACATTCTGGGATTCTGTAATTTGATAAAACTGACATCTTGTTAAAATTTCTCTGTCCCTTAACACATTAAATAGTCTATATGCTCTAGTTTCATGCTGCCTGTCAACTAACCAAAACAGAAAACTCTGAGTATCTTATAAGGAAATCTGGTTTTCTTTGGCCTATTTTCCTACAGAAAGTTTCTCTGGCACATTTCTCCTGTTGCATTTAGAACTGCAGCATTCTTGCACTTTCAAGCTCTGTGACATATATTAGATATCAAGAAGTCAAATAGCTATGTCTCCTTCATTTGGGCAGTCTGTGAGAGCACTTCTATTGACTTCCTACTTTGTCATGGGGAAGCATTTGTCTTTGACCTTGCTTAGTCAAGGCACAAACGTGTCTTAGATAACAAGCACCAGGGGAGAGGGAAATAATGTCAACAAAAAGGGCCCCAAAGATTTACATAAACTGTCATTTGAGCTTCTGTTTACATGCAGATGTAACTGCCAGGGGTAATAGAAGTGCCTGTCATTTCAGTTGTCAACACATCTTGGCACCTTTTGGGTGCCCCTTTTGCTTCGGTTCTTTGACCGGTCTTGCCTTACTACTTTTCACAGGCAAAGTTAATGGCTGTGCTCATTCCTTTCTACTCCCTTCACATAGTCATTCTGATTCAACTGTGTCTCTGACTCACAATCTGCTTCTATTTCTATAATCATGAGTGCCTGTGAAAGATCCTGGGCTAATGCAAAACGGCACTGCCATCAGAATGCGTTATTCACCCCTCTGTGAGTAATGCCCACTCAGCCCTTGGTGCACCTAGGTTGGCTTGAGAGCACCTTCATTTCCTGCCTCTTTCTATTTATTCTATCACAGCCAATAGGGATGATTCTTCTTTTATTCTGATGTCAGAACAAAACCCTCTCAACAAACCAGGATTACATCTTTAGCTAACGTCTTAAAAATTATCTAGGGAAAAAAAAATAGGAGTTCTGATGAGCAATTAATCATCACAGGGAACCAAATAACTCATTCTTCATATAGTCTACTGGAAGTCCAGGAGTTCCCATTCTTAGTGAACAAACCAAGGAATTCAGGAGGATTTGGGAGTTAGCAGTCACATGTGTGTTTTTTGCCTTTTCCAGAATATTTCTGTAAATCAAGTGTGGAAGACATGAGGGCAAAAGAATGCCATATATGTCTGGAAATAACTGGAACTAATACAGCTTAGGCTGCAGATCTGGTGCATCTTGAGGCACACATTTTAGTCATACTACATGTTACTGTTAAATGGAAGTCAGTAGCTCACCTGTAGGTACTGTGTATCCAGAGATGATATCCAGGTGGGGGAAAAAAGAAATCCTGACATGAATAAAAGACCTTAAAATGTGATTTTAAATAGTCAGAATGAGAGGAAAATTTGGAATTGGGTGGCTAATATGCACAGAGGTTTTGTTATTTCAATCTTTTTACTCTGCACTGTATTGCCAGAGACAAGAGGCTTCCCTCTAGTCACTGCAGCATGGTGCTGAGGACAGACTCCAGAAGAGTTATATGTAGGAGGGAAGAGTTCATCTGGACAGGGTGGAGATGACACATCTGGCAAATGGGTGTGATGCTCTGCTTTTCCAGCTCCAAGTGGGTGGATCACAGGGTGTCACTCCTGGGTATGGTGGTGGAGGCAGGGGAATGAAGGCCAAAGAGAACTTGATTGGGCCAGGGTGAAACCTCATTCCTTCACTGTATTATTGAAAAGGTGACATCAGAGTACAAATATTATAGCAGGATTTTTTGTCCTTTGGCTTGCTTATTTCCATCCTCCCTTGTTCTACTGCAAAATATTTACTTTCTAGGAATTTTGGGGTTTTATGGTTTTTGTTTGGGAGGGTTTTTCTGTTTCTTTGTTTTGGGTTTTAGGTTTTAATAGCTTACCAATACAACTAGAAAAAAAAAAATCTGAGTTACCCTGATCATCTGGTCAGTTACCAACAGAGTGCAGGATAAATTCAGCAGTCTTAATGGGACTTACACTAATTGCAAGTGTGAAGGAAGTATTCTTAAATTCCAAATATTTTGAATTTTCTTTGATTTGATAAATGATCCCTCAAGTATTATTTCTGATATTCACTAATGCATTGTTACCCAAACTGAGCTTTCCTGTGAATGTTTATGTATTTTATAATCTCATTAGTGTCTATGCCTCACCTTGACTGCTATTCTGTGACCACAAAAATAGTATGTCAAGGAGACAGGTCCTTTTTTAATAGCAGTCAGCTTTTGAAACACACTAAAACCCCAGAAGAATGCCAGCTGAATCCTCAGCTTGTTGGGATTTGAAATTCCCCTGGGTTGGTACCTTCCTACTGACAGTATAGTCATCATTTGGAAGAGTTTCTCCAAGCTCTGTGTCAAAGCTGAGGCTGTGATTTCATTTCAAAGTCAGAAATGCCAATTGCAGTTTGTAGACATTCAGATCAAAGTAATGGCACAACCCTTGACAGTCTGAGACACTAGTGATGTTTCCAAGAATACATAACACATAATTGGAGAAACTGAACCCAAAGTACTTGGATGAGGAGTGTAAGTAACCTCTCCATGTAGTCAGTGAGAATCAACCCAGTTCTCTCCCCAAGCTGTGGCTTCTCTCTCCCAACTAGCGCCTCTGCCTTTGCTTGTTAACTTTCCTCTGGGGCTGTTGACTGCAGGAGGTGGGAAAGCAGTGGCACGTTCCTCCAGAAGAAAACCTCCACTGCAGCCTCTAGGGACACCTTGTCTTTCCTGAAGTGCTTTTTAGATGAGATAAGCAGAGAGGGTGACAACAAAAGGGATACTGTGTTTATTGTTGGGTATTTGCTTGCTTCCCTTAATCCCAGAATGGAAGTTACTCAAAGGGATAAATGATTGTGTCCACATGAGGCTTGGTTTAGGGCAGAAGTAAAGCTGGGAAGCCAGAAGATAAAAGAATATGAGCTAAAGAAATCAGTATCCTGCTCATGATGGTAGTAAAAGAGGGGCAGAATTGACCATGTCTCTCACTTAAAGGAAAAGAGTCTGTAGCACCAAATTTGAGGGCCAGAAGAAACAAACAGAAAGGACACAGTAAACAGAAGCAGAAAATGTGTTCTCAGCCATGTCTTACTTGTACTGCTATGTATATGAGTACAGTAAACATGTTGGTATATATTGCAAATAGAACCTCATTGCTGTGAAAACAGACAATCAAAAAGATTGAACTCTCCATGAAAGTCAGAGCTAAAACCACTCCTACAGTGTAACTGTAAAGGTTTAAGGGTAGATAACAGCATAAACATTCCATAGATCTTCAAGGAAGTGGAGGGGGAAGCTTGTGTAAAAATAGTCAAGCCAGCAGATATTTCACAGCCACAGTGTCTGAGTTGCTCTTTTTTTCACATGTATCTATATTGAAGAGCAGCAGCATCTCCTCTTTGCCTGCACAGCAGGCTGCCTCCAGATGGGTGACTTGTGTAATGCTATGTGAGACACCAAGTCAAGGTCTCAGACTTGCAGAGGAAATACAAGAATAAACTGATAGCAGCAGAGAAGAGGAAGTGTGAATGTAGCCAAGAAAATTCGTTCTCTCCCTACAACCCTCAGACCCTCATTGCTTCCTGACCCTTCCTAGGAGGAAGGGGCAGGAAATAGGAGAGTATGATGGACTCCATTGAAGTAACACACTGCTAGCTATGATTCTCTTCCTCCTATGGCAATAACACTATAATACTGCAACTCTTTACAATATGAAATATCCTTCCTGATATTTTTTTAGTGAAGCCTATTTCTTCTTTTATTTTTTCTTACTCCTGCATGATTTTACTCCTCTGCTCTTCCTCCCTCCTCTCCCTAACACCTTCGCCTGTGATGTAGGACTTCACAGTCTCCCCTCTGTTTCTATCTCCCACTCCTTTGTCTCTGTTTCAGTAGAGGGTGGAAGGATGGGAGGATGCTGTTGTGGGTGCACCTTCATGTTCTTTCTTTTCCTCTCCACTGGGTGCAATGATGCTTTTTCTGAGAGCTGCCCAACTGTGGTAGTTTTGATGCCTTGTCATCCTGTATTCAAGGAGGTGAGAACTCATTTGCAGCTCAGTGCTGACACTGGTAGCTGACTAAAATACTGACAAAAAAGTTACACTGTCTGAAACCACTTCTGAATGATCTGGCCTCTTGGCTATGCTCCTGCATCACTGTTTCTGAACAGGAAGCACATTACATAAATGCCTGTGATGGGAAATCAGGGAATCCTGTGCAGTGATGATTTCATCAGTCTCCAGTTCCTTGCTGACACTTCTTAATCCATGCACAGCAAGCAGAACTGAAACCTATAACTTACACTGGAAGAGACAAGAAAATACATTTTGTGCATCTTGAATCTTTTGTCTGAGCTCTATCCCATCTGTAAATGTCTCTGATGTGCTGATACAGGACTTTGAACTCTCCTTGATCTTGTTCAATGATTGTATTCACTCTCTTAGCAACAAAAGTTCTTATTTGCTGATATATTTAACTGATTATGTGCCAGGAATTCTGCAACATTTTTAGTGTGCATGTTTTCCAATACCTCATTCTCCATCCTATGAGCATGTCTCAGGTTCCATGTTCAATGGTTGTGACTGTGTTCAAACATATGCTTTTTCAGACAAGTTTATCCTGTCAGTCTATTCAAGGTCTGCAGAGAGAAATGAGTTTGTGTAACTGCTATGTTACAGCATAATTTACCACTATTTATGCAGAAATACTCAACTTGCCAACACTGAGTTTATGTACTTCTTCTAGGTCTGCAAGATGATGAATCTTTGCACCTACCTAGATAATCTCTGTATCTAATCTATGTCCCACATCAACCTAATCATCAGCTTTTAATTCCCTTAATATGACACATATTACTGGAATTCAAGTCACATGAAATGCAGTGTATATTCAGGTGTGAACTGCCAACATATTTTATAACCTACCATTTGAGATAAATAAAAGCTTTGTCTCCCAAAGCCATCAGTCATGTACCCCTGGGCTTTGTCCTATCATCTGGTACCACCACAACTCTGTGTCTTTGACATGAAATAGTTCTGCATTTGTGAGTTCCTAAATCTCTGGCTCAAATCCTTACATTGATTCTAGAGAAACTTGCTAGGCTGAGGACATGCTCTCCTCACTCAGGTAAAGCTGCTCCTTTCAAATCACTCTGTCACCCAGGAAAACAGAAGCTTTCAGGAGCAGACAATAGGCTGTGGTCAGCAGTAAAAGCAGCTTGCTTATTTGTAGTCCTTCTCATCCAGAAGAACTCTGAACACAAACATGAAGGCAAAATTAAGAAAGTAGAGAAGAGGAGAAAAGCATTGATTGAGCAGGGAGGGAGACGCCAGCCTGTGTCTGATGAATGAGGGGCAGCCCTAATTAGAAACATGTTTGCTTTTATTGTCATGGTTTAGAACTTTAATGGTCATCTAATGTATTTTTTATGGGATGAACATATTTCTTTCCAAACCTCAGGAATATGTGCAGCTGCTTTTAATTTCAATGGGAGTTGTAAAAGCTTATTACCCTCTAGATTTGTCCTTCAAATGTACTTAATTAAATATACAAAGAAAATAACCAGAAAGCCTGAAGTGGCTGGGACAGAGTTAGCACCAAACCATCTTTCCTTTTCTTTTTACGCCAGAAATAGTCATGAGTTGGGTCAATTATCACTTTGAATTAAACTAATTGCAGAACTTCCTCAGTTTAAGTGGGCTGCAGAAGGCTCAGAGTATTACAGCATCCTGTGTCCCACTTTTGTGCCTCCTGCAATGATCCTTTGCCTACACAGTGATGGGGTAGGAACAGCATTGCTGGAGTTATTTCAGCATTGGCTCAGAACAGCCAAGTGGTAACAGAATGTTTGTGGCAGCTTCACATTTTCTTTGAACCACCTTTATCCCAGTACATGGAAATAGCCTGAATTTTCAGCTCACAGACAAAGTACCAATCCATCCTGTGCCTCACATTTTCAAGACATTGCATAATTCTCTGGCATCCAGCCACAAAAGCTCTCCTTTGAAGAAATGCTTTCTGGAATGACAACATTCAGAAGCAGGGCTTATAGGAGTTGAAGTGACCAGCCTCTCAGGAATCAATCCTAGAATGGCTCAGGTTGGAAGGGATCTTAAAGATCATCTAATTCCAATGCCCCTGCCATGGGCAGGGATGCCACCCACTAGACCAGGTTGCCCAGGGTCACATCCAGCCTGGCCTTAAACACTGCCAGGGATGGGGCAGCCACAACCTCTCTGGGCAACCTGTTCCAGTGCCTCACCACCCTCTGGGTAAAGAACCTCCTCCTAATTTCTAGTCTAAATCTCTCCTCCTTCAGCTTATATTAATTCCCCCTTGTCCTGTTGCAATCTGACCAGCTGAAAAGTCTCTCCCCCTTTAGTAGTCCCCTAATATTGCCCCAACAATAAATGCTAGGATAATTATTATTTTGTAATCATGGAGAGCTTTTATAATCATGGAAATATAGAAATGAAAACTAGAGTATCCCAGCCCCAAATAACTCAATGCAATGAAGGAGGATGGGTAACAAACCAGAGTAGAACACAGTTTGGGAGGAAGCACACACCAAGTTTGAAGCATCAAGCTATCAGCAGGAAAACATCTGGTTACTTACCAAAGGCCTTGCACAGCAGAAGACAGAGAGAAGAAAGGTTTTTAGGAAAACTGTAAAGGTAGGAATTCTATTTATTTTTCTGGCAATCTTCTTGAAGGCTTGGAAGACAAGTGGCTCAATGCAGAATAATGTGACTTACACAGGACATTCTGAGCAGGGGACAGAGCATGGAAGAAATGAGCTGACAGAGGAACTGCAGCTGCAGGTGTGTATGTGAGTTTTGCTGCTGCAGCAGGTCTACCTGGGGTAGCCACTTTCAGCTCTCAGGGTTTCCAGGGGTATCAGGAAGAGATGAAATGGCATTGCATGACAAGGAGGTGGTGAAGACCTGGGGGTTATTGGAGTGAAAGGTTGAAGGAAGCCTTGAGACATGAGGGGTGAAGGGTACTTCAGAGAGGAGAGAAAACATGAGTATTCCAGTAGCATATCAGTGATAATGTGGTATCTTCCAGCCTAGTTGGGCACCTGGACCTAGCTGTCCAAAACTGACTCTTGTTTTCCTTCAGTTGCTTTTTCTGTTCTTGTGGGATTTGCCTTCATTCTCTTCCTTCCCATCACCTTTGAAGTGCTGCTGCAAGAGCATTTTCCTTTTGCACATGCAGTGAGATAGAGAAACCCTCCTGATTTTCCCTTTCTTGACTGATTTGCTGTCTGCAAACTTCATTCAAAATTCTCTCTCAGTTCTTTACCCCACCACTTAATTTTTTCCTTCAGCTGTTGTTAATTTTATCAAGCATATTTTCCAGTCAAGCTTACTGAAACCCATTTCCAAGAGACAGGACAGAAAACACAGCATTTTGTTTCACCTAGTATTTATTTAATGGATTCTGATTTCTGTTTGCCAGGAAGTAGCTGCCTCAGAAGGCTGCTGCTTCATGAATAACAGCCAAGAGATATAAAAATAAAATAAATGGATTTGAAGTAAGTAACATAAAAAACCTCATCATACTCAAGATAAATAGAATTTGTCTTAAAAAAAAAATGCAATTTTAGCTGCTTCTTAAATGTTACATCAGTTATCTATCACTGAAAGGTGTTATTTTGTTACACATATTCCACTTCTTCTCAGCTTTCTGAGTCCTCCTCAGGTGTTTGTTTTTTTTTTTTTGCAGGAATTCACTTGCAGGTAGAAAGCTTCATGGGTTAAACATGCAAGAGCTATTTCCTGGGATATCACAGAAAGCTGTGCAGGTAAGAAAACTGCATTATAAGGTAACTAGAATATCCTTTTCATGAGGGAAATGCCAGACAGAAATAATTGCCTGAGTGCTGTGGTTAATGGTAGATAAGCAAGAGGCACTCAAGGCTTGAACTAGCAATGACCTCTTCTCTAGGATGGCAGAGCTGGCAAGATGTCAAAGCCCATTATCCCCCCTGGTAAACTAGAGGCAGATACCAAAGCAGACAGGCACTCCCCATAATGCCTTGGCCAAACTACAGTATTGATCTCTCTCAAAATTGTCTCCCTTCCTCTATGTCTAGTCTGCATCAGATGCAGCTGCACTGAGCACTCCAAGGCACTCCAGTCACAAAAAGAGCCATACTGGAAAAAAAAAGCTACTTTTGTTTTTTACCTTAGCTGTAGTTATGATAAAAATCCCATGGGATAGGCTCTGTAGCTGAGTGGGCAGGTTATAGCCAGAGACACTGAAAGTGATGAAATCCTCTACTTGCAGGGAAATGTCCAGAAGGGGAATCTGAACTGAGGTGCCTCTGCTTTTGCCCAACCTGAGATTCCTACACCTAGACCCATGGGGTTTTTTTGCTCCTCTGAGCACTTGAGGTTTCCACTAATCTCTAGGAGCTAGCAGTTCTGAAAATCTAGACTTTTCCAAGATTTCATCTGATGTAGCTAATTCTGAGCACTCAGGAATTAAGTGCTAAAAATGAAATGAATGCATTTCCTGGTGAGTAAAATGGAGAAAACATTGAGCCACTTCTGTAAAATGCATTGCAATCTGTGAAAAGCAGCATCTGGGTGATTAGGGAAAAAAACCCCAGATTTCCTTTTGCAATGTCAGTGAAATCTCAAAAAATTCAAAATAATGTTTTCTAAAACTTGTTCTGTATGCCTTTGCTTTAGATTTCAGTTGAAACAAAAATGAAGTTGTAATATTATTTTTACTTTTTTGATAGTCATGTAAATGAAAGGGGAGAATTCTGAATTAGGTACCAAGGGCAGATCTGCAAGTTCTGGGCTTGTGTCATCTGTAACTCTGTATTGGCTTGGTGCTGTTTGCACCACAAAAATGCTGAATATTATTTTTGGCATGGATTTAGGTGGATTAACTGTTACCTGCTTGCCTTCTATATACTGCATCCACCCAGAAGTGACAGTTCTGAAGAGAAATGCCCAGCACTCTGGGCAGGGCTTATAAGGTCAACTCCAAAGGCAGAAACCTGCTTCTCACTCCAGTTAGCATCTCGATCTGAGTGTGATTCAGAGCACATTCAGGATGGTGAGACGTACAGCTGTAGCAAAACCAGGATGGCCACTGCCCACAGACTGTATCTGCATTCAACCCTCTGTGTCCCATTGCTACCTGCTATCTGGTTGATATTATGAGGTTAATTATACTCCAGAAATATCTGGCTTTTCCTCACTGACTGAAAAAGGAACCAGAGGTGAGCACTCAGCTGGGGACATCCACAGTGGGCACAGATGAATCTCACCTTCATACTGTAACAGTTTGGTATTGCAAACACTTGTTTTTGATTTATATACCTCATTACACTAGGTTAGCCTCAAGATTTAGATTAGATATTAGGAGGAAGTTCTTCACTCTGAGGGTGGTGAGAGAGTGGAACAGGTTGCCCAGAGAGGTTGTGGAAGCCTCATCCCTGGAAGCTTTGAAGACAAGGCTTGATGGGGCCCTGGGCAACCTGATCTAGTGGCTGGTGTCCCTGACAGGCAGGGGGGTTGGAACTGGATGATCTTTGAGGTCCCTTCCAACTCTGACCATTCTATGATTCTATGATTTTCAGTTCACAGGAAAAATGATGTGGTTAGAGCCCAGGAAGATCTGTGGGGGAAAACCAGAATTCTTCTCACCCTCTTTAGGATGCCTCTGCCTATGACGTAGACGATCGGCATCTGCTCCCCTCACTGTAGTCTCCCTTTGAGTCCCTGAGGAGGAATCAACACTTTTAGGACATGAATAATCTGATGCATTTTAGACATTTACATTAGAGTTGGATGACTTCCACTGTAGCATTGCCTAGTTCCTTTCTATTTGATTATAGAGAAAACTTGGCTCAGAAAGAGATGTCAGCATCTAAAGTTAGGTGAAATGAATCCCACACAGCCTGCCTGGTGCAGAGATGTGAACTGAATGGGAGGTTCAGGCATATCTGGTTTTTTCCTGCTGTTCTGAGGAGGAAGCCTAGAAAAGGACTGGGAAGGGGGTGATGGCCATGTTCTAGAGAAATCTCTGTAAGAGACAGAGGATGGAAACTGTGAAGCTGGAAAAGGGGATAAATGCTACAGTGAGATGACTGCATCTAATAAATTATTTGGAGCAGTCTAATCTGAAGCTGACTTGCAAAGAGCCATAGCAGAATCTCAACATACTGAGTAACTGGATAATAGAGCAACAAATGAAAATTAATGCTCATAAGTGCAAACTAATGCAAATGAAATAAAAATAACTCAAACTATTCATACATAACAGGCTCTAAATTGCCTATTACCATTCAGGAAATACATTTTGGACTGACTGTGGGTAGATTTCTGGAAATATCAGCTCAGTGCTCAGGGGAGGTAAAAAATTGTATGAAACATTAGGAATTATTGAGAATGAGATGGAGTAAAATCAGAAAATGTTCTTATCTAACTGCATAAATTCATGGTGTTTCCACAGCTAGAATGAGTTCTTCTAGCATGAGCCTACAGTTCTTTCCCAGTAGCCTCAAGGCAGGTAAAAGAAAGCTATGGATGAGACAGAGAAGGGCTTCAAGGGGAGCAAAGATATACAACAGCAAGACAGACTTCAGCTCTCCAGTCTGGGAAAGAGAAGATAATATGATAAAAGCCTAGAAAACCTTAAATGCTTTAGAGAAGGTGAATAGGGAATGATTACATGCATTTTTTTTTTGTCCTTGAGGTTGAGGGTGAATGCAAGGAAATCAGAAATAGTAGGTTTAAAAAAAAAACCAAAAGGAAGCATTTTTTTCATGCTATTCAAAATGAAATCACAGGATTCATTGCAAAATGGACAAAAAATAGATATTAGTTGAAATCACTGTTATTCAGTTATGTGGATTAAACATCATGGTCCAAGACAAATTCCTGAATAATCAGCTCCTGAACAGCTAACTGCTGGAAAACCACCACACTTGGTTGAAATGGGCTGTACTTTGAGCACCAAAAGCTCTGAACAGCATGGACTGCTGATGGTGTAATGCCATGCAGCTGGAGGATTGCTGCTCAAGAAGTGCAAGAGGGACTTTCTCTCCCCTGTCACAATCACTGTGCATAGCTCTGGACATTTAGAGGCTGCAGTAAACAGAGCAGGCTCAGACTTACTCCTTTCCTAGAAGTTTGGTCTGTTAAAAACTAATGCAAGAAACACTAGAAACATGAGGACAGCAATGCAGGTGTTGATAGGATAAGCAGGATGTGGAACCATGGTAGTTTAAGGGGTGTTAAGTCCTAACTGTAACTTTACTCCATGATTGTGGAGGGAGACAGTGGAAAAGCAGCAGATCTGGCTGTGCTCTGAGTTTCTGGCTCCAGAAATCCTTACATCTTCATGGTATAATTAGGGCAGCTTATCAATGTGATTAATTCAAACATCTTTAATTCTTCATTTGCTCACATTTTGGTACACCCAGCCATGGATTTTTCTTTGCCTAGTATTAGCAGACAGAGTTGGCTCTAAGTCTTAACCTCTTCTTACTTTATTCCTGAAATCAATATGTTTTGCTGAACCAAAATGGACACACAGATTCAGGCAGCTGCATTTGAGTGTGACTAGTAATAGTCATGACATTATCAAGGTGTCAAAAAGTCTTCTTACTGCCTGTGTTATTCTGGAGGGAACCAAGTAATTTTCAAAGTGTCATACTGAGTCTCCTGAGTTGATAGCTGTCTTCATATTGGACTCAAAGGGTCATTCTATGTTGAAAAATAATCTGAAGAAAAAAAAGAAAAAGAACATCCTAATACTTGATCAAAGTCCATTTAACTGTTCAGAATCATATGTGCAGTCTCCAGTCATTACCACCCTTCCCTTCCACAACAGCTTGGTGTCTATCCCATCACTCCCTCCCTCCATTGACATCCAGCAGAGGAAGGATGGGTGTCCTTCTCCATTATCTAGCATCCATGGCCCTCTTCACTCAATTCCTATTCCAAACCTTTCAAAAACTCTCTTCTTGATGATGTAGTCAGCCTCCTGGACTTTCAGATTCCTGGTGAGATTTTTGGGACTGGATTAAAATAATTTGAATTTATAATTTATTTTAAAGTAGGGCAGCTTTGGTTTGGCAGCCTGTGGGATGTGATAAACATGGATTTCCAGCAGCAGTAAATGTCATTTCAAGAAGCAGACAAATACTTTAAAGTTGCCCTTTTATTTTGCAGTTTAGTTTTCAGTAAGTTAATAGAGTTCTGCTCACAGAGAATGACAGTCAAGGCTATGTGACTTGGTAGTTTTGTCCTGTTTAGTGGCAAGGTTACACTTTTCCTTTTGCAATCCTAACCTAAGAAAAGTGGCAGATGATTATGGAGTCTTCTACACTGCAGCTAGAGCCATCACACACATCAGCACAGCAGGAACTGAGTTCCACCCATCATCTAGGCAGGACTGGTGGGATGAATAACATGGAATATAAAGTGAATGGAAGTGACACACATCAACATGTGGGTGCAAAATCCTTGTGGAGATTAGCATGTTGTCAGTCCTTGCCTTCTAGTGTTCTGTAAGCAAATCTGCATCTTAGCAGATGCCATTTTATGAGTACAGCCTTAGCACAGAGTACATGGTAAGAAAATGTTGAGAAAATAAGAACTTTTCCTGGAGGTTACCAGAGAACTCCGTTAGAAGCAACATAGATTTTTATAGTTGCCTTGCCAGACTTGATCTTGAGAGAGTGAACTTCTCTTGTCTCACCTACATTCTGATTGAAGCCCAAAACTCCAGAGCAACACCTCAAACACTTTGATGCCCGTCTTCTGCTCTTCATGAACAACCTTTACATATAATATCTCCTGCTGCCTTTAGGAATTTTGTCTTGTCATGGCTGGTCTAACATTTCAGTAAGCTCAGAAACCTCTCACTGATTTCTGTGTTGTCACTGCAAGGGTGCTTCAGATACTCAGGTTAATGCACTTGAAATCAGTTTCTGTGTGGCTACAAAGTGGTACAAATAAGTGCAATGTTGCAAATGTCCATAATTCTAAATTATATTCACTTTTTGGATTTTAGCAGTACTGCTAACACAGATACTCTCTGTTAATACAGATTCCAAAAGAATCTATCTTCATTATCTCTATTTTGCTTTTAACGAAGATCTGGAGATTGCAATCTATGATTTTCCTCCTTGTTTTCCAGTAGCTCTACCATTCAAGAATGATTTTGAACCAAGTCTTATATAGATTTAGGTGTTTTTTCAGCTATTTTCCTTAGATATGTCATCTCACAGTCCAGGTGGTTTGCATCTTGTGCAAATGTGATCTTAGTGTGGATACTTTTCTAAAGACACTTTCAACACTGGCTTCTACAGAAGATATGTACAGCAGTTTCCAGGGTGCTGGACTTTATATATGCATGAGAGGCCTTTGAAAGCATTAGCAAAACCCCTGTCTCCTTCCACCTGCCTCTTAAAAAGTAAAGTCATTTCATTGCATTCCATGGCAGTTTCTCCCTGACAGTCAGGCACAGAGCAAATGCTTAACACTTTTAAAATAGCAAAGCTGAAACTGGCTGGTCTTGAAGAGACTGTAGCCTGGGTAAATTGCTTTTCCACCTGCCAGATCCAATCAGTACTCTCCTTTTCCTTTAAAATGGGCTAAAGTAAAAAAAAAAAAACAACAACAAACCAGATGACAAACAAAATCCAACAGCAACAAAACCAATGCTGAAGGGTTTAATTTACCAAAAAATGCATCTATATTTTCCAGATATAGGAAGTAATGTTTGACTGTCTGGAAAGAAATCAGTAACTCCAGATGAAGACACACACTATCCAGTGAGTCATCTTTAGAAGAAATGTACTTCAGATTCACATTTTCCTTTGAATACTACCTTCTGTCATTGATGACAACTCCTACATGGCCCAAAACACTTCTGCTTTGGGCTTCCTGCAGCTTCTGGAGAAAACCAGGGGACATCCCACTTTCAGTTATCTAGGGAAGAGTGTTTGCCCTAAATAAAAAGCAGAAATGCAGAAGGAGAACAGGAACAAATCTCTGGGCACTAACAGTCGACTTGTATCAAGAATGGCAACACTGACACTGCTGCCATATCATATCCAGTTCTTCTGCCACTACCTGTGGCTATCAGCTTCTAGGAAATGCCAAGCATCATCATCTTGTACTCTGACCTCAAATACATAATGCCTACCAACACAACTCTTAACTGAAGTGAACATAACTGCAGGCTCCCAGCCATGCTCTGTTCAACTCCCATGGCTAATCCAGCTTTGTCAATTGGTTTGGATGTCACAGCAGAGTTGGAAAAAATAGGTAGGACAGTTCAGCTCCCCATTTGTGAGGCTGCTGTGTTGTCTTCATGCCTAGATTAAGGCCTTTTTATTTGCAGACTATCAAAAACTAAATGAAGTTAGGATTTCAGGGCCACCTTCTACTGCATGGTTTATTGACACCAGCAATTACAGGTGCACTTGGAGTACAGGTGGGTCACTCAGTCTGGCAAACTGCTTCACCTCCCCTTCTTATCCTCTAAAGTGCTGAAAGTGAAATTTAGTGGTTGGTCATGTATAACACAGCCTCCTGTCTGGGCACATCAGGGTCTGCAACTGCTGCCTGCTGAGTTAATTGCTTATCTAGGGAAAACTGGCAGTCCTGGGGGACTTGTGTTTTTATCACAGAAGAACCTGGATTTGCTTTGTTCAGGCAATAGAGTTAGTACCCTGGGAATTGTTACACAAGCACAGTTACACTTCAGAGCAGCTATTCAAGGGCCAAAGCACTTTTGAAATTCCTATTTGTGCAGATCTACCTCTGTATGGCCCAAATTGCACTGCAAACATGGTCCTAATTGGCCTGAGCTTTCCAAAAGACTTCATGCTTTCTGAAAATGGAAGACGGACTCTACAGCTGAAATTCAATGGACATTTCAGGTATTCCTGCATGAAAGAAAACAGGTTCTGTCTGTTACCCTCTCACTTTTCCCATGGCTGCTTACTCCAGTATTCTCTCTTCTCTCTTCTACTGCTCGTGTAGGTGAGCAGTAAATTGCAGCAGGGACCTGGTAAGACTGGAAATAGTAAATTCATTTTGACAGGTTATTTTTCAGACAGTTTGGTTGTCTGTTAGAGTTCAAGTCCTAACCACTTACATTTGCACATAGAGGTGGAGAAGAAGGAGAGAGGAAGGAGGCTTGGAACTTCTTGAACTGCTATAAGCAACACAGCTGAATGAGAGACCATAGCTGGAAATCTTTTCCATGGTTTTTCTCTAATTCCCAGCCAATGAATGTTGTGCTTATTTCTCTACTCCAATTTCAATAAAAGCAAAATGGGAGACAGAGGACTATAAAAAGGGAGTGATTCATCTCTGCTTCCTCTGAAGATCAGCAGTGTTTTTGCTTGGCGTGATCTTTGTGTGCTGCAGTTGTGAGACTGCTGAAGAGCTGCTCTAGGAAGTACTTACTAGTATCAACAGTTAGCAATGGAAAACAGGAGCTGATGCCAGGGTCATGTTTTGCCATGTAGACTGTTCATCTTTCCCATCTGCAAGCCTGTGAACATTGGCCCTTCTTGTCCCTGCTAGGGAAGGAGCAACACAATTGGCCACAACCATGGAGTGGACTCACAGGAGAGCTGACAAGTTTGGGGTTTAGTTGTTGCTTTCATTTGTTTGTTTGGGAGTTTTTGTTGTTGTTGTTTCTTGTTTTGTGTTTGTGTGTGGTTGGTTTTGTGTTGTTTTTGACACTGAAGGTATGCAATTGTACACAACTGTCTTGCAGGGAGGCAGCTTCAGCCTCCTTCAGAAGGAACAGATCAGGTGAAGGTGTCACAAACAAGCTGAAAGCAGCCTTCATTTGGCAGATGAGCAAGGTCAGAAAAGAATGAGGTTTTTTCAGGCCCAGTTCTGATTCCCTCATTGGCAAGGATGAATGCAACCATGTTTGGTCAGGTAAACTTCTCCATTCAATTTTATGCCCAGTAGCCAAAAGGCTTGTTTCTGTTCCCTTATCATCCGGGTAAAATAGAAGAGGTTATGTTTCATTGCCAATGTCTGTCCTAAGCAGCAGCAACAACTTTCTTCAGACTGAAGAAACTTCAAGTTTCTTAAATATCAAACATTCAAATCCAGGCAACATAAGAATGAGTGTGAAAGGCTTCCAAATCCAGAAGATTTTTGAAGGGAGATTAAGTGGTAACAGAGAGGGATTTTGTTGTCTTTATGTTTATCTACTACCAATGGAACTCCACTTGCTTCCACTGATTTTTCCCTGGATTTTGTTAGTTACATTTTCATGAAGATGGCAAGATGAAAGAAATGATGAAAGCACTGAAAGTCACTTGGTGTTTTACTTTTCTCACTGTCACCAAAGCAGAACAGTTTCATAATCAACACAGATCTCTTCATAGGCATTAATCCAGGAAAGCACTGAAATGCCAGCCCAAGTCTGCTCCTGCTCATGTATATTACTGAGTAGAGATCCCTTCCTGAAATAAGGTGATCTCAGATAAATTTAGTTCTATATGGATAATACTACAGGAAACTAAGTGGTATTAGTGATAATCCAAAGAACACATCACTGTAATTAGTTGTCTGTCCAGATATTTACTATGTGTATGTACTCTGGAGATATAGCTAAGGAAAAAACTGTTCTATTAACCAGGACATATAAACATACAACTAAGGCACTTCTTCTGCAGTAGAGCTTTTACCTTCACATTTTCTTGGTGCTTTTTAAAAGAATTATTTTCTTTGTTGGTCACATCAAATTTTCTGTTAAATTTGCTTCAACAGTTTCACATATCTTAGTTAGAGGATTTTTTTCTTTTCAGAACCAAATGCAAAAGACATTTAAAAATAAAACTAAGATGCTGTAAGAAAAAATGTCACTGAATTGTATTTCACTAAACATAAAAGAAAAAAAACCCCAGAATTACATCAGTGAGGCAATCAATATACAGGTTACAGTTCAGAAAAAAAGCCTGCACTCATAAAGGAGAAATAGCTTGATGGAATGGTACTAAGAGTGAAGCTTTAGGAAAGGTCAGATAATCCAATTGTGATTGATCTCTCACATTTCTTAAATGATTATGCTTACAGAAGTTAAAGACAAGAAAAATGTATTTATTTTATTCACCTATTCAGCACAGTATAGGTAAAACAGCCACAAGATGGCAATACACCCTGCTGTGAAAGCAAATTACTGTATTTTTGTCTGATTTTAACCCTTGCATGGATGGCTGAAATGCACTGCCTTTTTAGCTTTAGGCAATTTAATGAGAAATAGACAGCAAATAATCATTTTAAGAAAAAAAAATAACTAATCCCACTGTTGCTATAAACATCTTGTTTCTCATTTCACTTGCCTGTGGTTTCTCTGCAGTTACTGCTGTTTGTTGTGTGCAGGGAGCTATTGGTTTGAATGAGTGAAAGTGCTAAGAGACACAATATCCACTAACATCTTCACAGCAGGGCACAGGTCTGCACTTGTGAATGTCACAGAGACTAAAGCTGATTGCTCCTGCCAGTCAAAGGGTGGCTCCATCAGTACTGAGGAAGAAAAAGATGCCCTTCTCTCCTGGAGTAATAAAAACAGAGACAGCATAATGTTATGAAGAGGAATAGAAATGGGATAGTGCATTGTTCAAAGATGTGCTCTGAGAGACCTCTAATGGGAACTTCTGCAGTAAACTAAAGACTGTAATTGCAAGAGATGGCAAAAAGACACCCAAATGTCTTGCCAAGGCATACAATAGCACTGAGTTACCAGTATGAGGTAGCTTCAGAAAAGGCTCATGTAGTTACAGGACTCGGCAGGTGAATTGCAGCCTTCAGATGTTCTGGAAGGAGGTGGCGCTGCTGTTTGCTTGCATTTTGCTGTACCCCAGCGATCCGGTAAGTCAGGGCACAGAGGTGGCTGGTTCCCCTCCTTCTCCCTGGAAACATAACTCAGCTTTCTGATGCAGTTACCAGGCAGGGTGTTGGGAAGTGTCTGGTTGATATCCTGCGTTTACAGAGGCAGGATTAAATGAATCGCTAGATCTGAAGGGAGGAGGATGTTTTCCTCAGGTCAGAAGGTCAGAGATTACTGAACATGGCTTATGTTTCCCTGGGCAAGGGGAGGGTGTTCCTTACATCCTGAGGCAATCTTGGAGTTTCATCTGAAAGTGATTGCCTCTTTTCTTCTTGTGACATGTTGCAGCTGACTTTTGATCTTCTGCTACTGCCTTCACCTTGTGGCATGTGCAGAACAGGTAGATCTGTGGACTGCCTTCAGTAAATGCTTCTTACTTCGAGCACTACAGTTGAAGCTGTCTGGGCTAAAACATCTAAATAGTATTTTATTGACTATGGAGTTGTCCTGTTCCTAAACAGGAGTTGGACTAGATGATCCTAATGTGTCCCTTCCAACTCTGGTGATTCTGTGATTACTTTTTGTCACGTGATCCTATAGAGTCATATGTTATTTGTCCTTATACCTAAATGCCTGGATTAAAAATGTCAAGGAAGTTACAAGTTAAATGAACTACCAGTTTAGCTTTAGATCATAAACAGGCAAGATATAGATGAGAAGCTTTATTCCTTTCCTGTTACCCTGAACAATTTATTCCCTACCTTGCTGGCTTTGAATTGCCATCTTCCTACTACATTCTCAGACTGCCTGCTGCTCGTAAGGATCAGAATAACCAAGCTGTTAAATTGTTGACTATTTCTGATAATCCCAAGAAAGATCACACTTCATGGTATTCTATCCCCCACATATAATCAGACATTGCAAATACAAATCCTTTCTGCTTCTTGTAGGCAGCTAGGCTACAGTTTGTAACTGGAATTTGAACTGCTAATACAATTTTGATTACAGTTCCCCATCCTTCTGGCACAGCTTTAAAATTTAACAAGGAGTTATACACATCAGCCTACAAACTGGTTATTAGATTCCTCTGTATGTTTATTAATTCCACTAAATGGTGGTTGTATACCCTGATTAACCACTTTGATTCTTTTACAACAAATTGCATTTCAGCCACTTTCTGCTCCTCACTGATGCACACTTTCAACAAAGATAAATATGTTTTTCTCATAGGAATTGCATTATCACAGCATGAGACAGATTGAGAGATGTTTAATGAGTAGTCCAATATTTTCTTTTAAATACTATTTATTCTGGATACAACAGAACAAAGACATCATGATGGAACCGTTTTACAAGGCTATTATCCACGCGTGCAATGTATCCAAGCTGCAGGGTAATGCCAGGAATTCCTGGTTCACATGTTGAAAATAGCAAATTAAAAGCTAAGCAGTTAAAGGGTCTGTGTCTCTCAAATACTAGGGGGTGCCAGTTGATCTTTTGACATTACACTTTGCTTACAACTTTTCTTGCAACCATAGTCACTAGTCTGACTTGTAATCATTCTTGGGGTTACTATGGCTTTTCATTAGACATTTTCACTGATGCTAGATTTAAAAGACAAAAAAAAAAGAGTAAATTCCACCTCTTCTTTCCTTCCTTTCATGCACATGAATATCCATGAAAGCCTTCATGATACCTACTATGTAATAGGTGTGTGGTGATTAAAAGGGACATGATGGAACACTCATGGGAAAAAACATCTCCCTATTGTTTCAAAACAGCTCTGTACTGCAGAGTCTGAGATGTGGAAGAGGTTGTCAGATTACAATGGCTGCTTCAGAATTTTCAGTGGCTGTTTTTGCCATGCAAAAATCTGGTTTTTTTTTCAGAAGAAGTCTGTTTGTGGGAAAGACTTAGTCTCATCTTTTTAACATAAATGTTGACATCTTGCTTTAGCCCTCTGAAAAATAAACAAATCCAGTTTCTTACAGCCAAGTAATTTTTCTCTTAGAAAATGAAGCCACTCCTAAAAACATGGCCTTCAAAATGATTGAAACTGAAAAGGTGTAGTGTGACCTCTCTGTTTAGTCATGCATTCTTGCTAATGCTTGATTTGTGAATACTGCTGAGATTTTGGCTATTGTGATTTAACCAGGGAGACTGAAAAATCTTAGAAATTCTCACAGGCAAGGAGCATTGTTCTTCATGCAGCTTTACTGACTCTGCCTCTCCCTGGCCATTTATTTTTTTAGCCCCAGTCTACTTCCTATCTGTGAAAAAATATCATGACTGTATTGCTGTGCTCCAGTTTCATAAGTCCCACACTGTCCTCATTTCAAAAAAAGACTCCAAGAGATATCAGTTTGGTTTCCTCCCTGCTCATGGCCTTCTGGTTCATGCTTCTGATTTGTTTCTTGTTGGATGTGGCATATGTCACTATGACTTTCCAGGGTTCATTTTATTCTATGTAAAAATATTGCTACTGGCACCTGTGGATGGGGAATTCTGATCAGATACTGATACAGTATAAACAGGTTTTAGATCTGTGTTACTGCTGGAGCACGTGTAGAACTCCAAGGGTTAAAATCTGATTGCAGTTGTAGCAAGTTCAATTATGTAGGAAACAACAGAAAAGACAAAGACAAAGATCAGGACCATTACTGATGAATTTAGCTGGGAATGAAACAGCTTTTTTTTCCTTGGTAGATGCTATGCTATATCAAGATACTTCAACTCCGTGTGTTTTGGGGTTATTTCTTCTTCTTTTTGTTCCCTACATCCAAATAGTGTAATTTATGAGTGACTCAAAGAAAACAGGACTCTTTGTCTCTGATCAGTTAAAAATGCAGGTACTGAGATTTTCAGTTCTAAGTGTGCAATTTCTGTGCCTCTAAATGGGTGAGTACAGACAGGGATCACTCTAAACCTTTCAGCCAAACTTTTCACAGCTCTTTGTTCTCTCACTCTTTTTAGCCATAAAGATTTTCCTGATAAACCTCCTTTCTGTTTCTTTACTCTGACTCATTGATTATACATCACTAATGGGTTTTTCCTCTGCTTCAGTTTCTCCATCTGTGAAATGGGCAACACCTATATTTGATGTTGTGTCAAGGTAATAGATGTATTAGAAATACCTCAGCTATGTTCCCACTTGTATGCAGCTCCTTAAATCAAACCACTCTGTGCTCTGAGGCACTGTAATTTGATGTGTTCAAATACTGCTGCTGTTCTAGGCTATCTTGAAAGAAAGGGAAAAATGGATTCCTAGCTAACATTTAGGGAGGTAAACTTTTCCTGGGGGGAAAGTGGCTGATTTGTTTGGATATGGGATAAAATATGCAAAATTTAGAATATCTTGGGCTAGTGATTTATGTCAGAAAGAGCAAATATAAAATGCTTACTCCCCTCAGCCAGACACAGCAGCTGAAAAAGCATGAGATTAAACTGAGACAGGTAGAAAAAAATCCTGACAGCCCCCAAGATTTTGGAATACTTGCTGGCAATAACTATAAAGAAAACAATTCTGTAGTAGTATGTATTTCTTGTTTAAAAAGAACTCTTTAGAACATGTTTAGGAGTTTAGGGCAGCCTGCACTCCTAGCTTAGGTGATGGTGGTTGGAAGACACGGGGTGAAGGTGGCACAGTCCCATCAGTGTGTGGGTGTGCTGCTCCTTATGGGAAAGTGGATCATATTGTCCTGTCAAAGTATGGGCAGGCTACATAGGTGGCCTGCAACATATGCTTGCTGTCTGCATGGACTATGAGCCTAGTCTTGAGGGCAGTCTTGGCAAAGCTCAAAAAGTCAACGTTGTTGAGGCTTGCCCCTGAAGGCTGAGCAAACAAACTCAGAAAACACACTGGGATCTCAGCCTATCTTCTCAACTATGTGCAGGGAGCTAATCTGATGTGGTTGTTCATCATCACTATTCATTGTCTGTGGCTGTTATGGTGGCCTTTTTCCTGTACAACCAGCAAGAAAGTCTCAGTTAACCTTTGCTTTGTGAGAGCTTTTGGACTTGCTCATTTGGCCAAAGCTACGTGGAGAATTTCTCAAGGAGAATGCTCCTCCCTTCCTATAGCCCTCCTGCACATGTCTCAGAGCCTCTGAAGCACAGTGAGTCTGTACTCATCTCCTTTGTTAACTGCCTTCAGACTGCTCTTTAGACACCACTCTTTGCAGCTGAGTCTGTCTGTTCACCAGTCAGTGAATGTTATCCAAATTTTGGTTCAAAATAGGATGAATTAAAAGCATTTCAGTTTCAATTTCAGTCTCTGTTTGTTTTTCTCCAAGCTGTATAATTGAGCTGCCATTTCTAAATCATCGTTCCCAGCCTCTTGTCACTTAACATCTCTAGCATTTCAAGAAGATTAATCACAGAATCTTGAATCCTTTATTGTGTAACTACAGTTCAAATGGAAATAGCAGCAAATCCTAGATGTTCTGAATCTCTTCTTTGCATCATATGTAGTCAGTGCTATTAAGGCAAAATAAAAGCCAAGCAAGAGCATCTAGTGCTCACTTGCATTGAGTGGATGCAGATGGATGGAAGAGGGAAAGACATCTCCTTCTCTATATGGTGCTGAGTGTATGTCTACCTAATAGAGCAGTGAGACATCATGCTGCTACAATCTAGCGTATGTGCCAATTGCTGGATTTCCTTCTTGGAGATGAAGGGGACTTCTATTTGACTTCTTCCAGATCCTCTGACTTTAAATATTCTGTTATTCAAATGAGACTCATTTACATGGAAGGCTATGGTTAGTGCATAAATAGAAGCACTTGGATGAGTTATGGTAAAATTCAGCCTGGCTGTGTGAAACACCTGAACTGAGGAGGAGTGTGGGGAAAAACAGGCACTGTGATGCACATAGGATCAACAGACTGCTTGGCAATTTAGCACATCCATAGGTATCAAAACATGACATACAGGGGAAGCTATCTGTAGACTTCTATAAGATGATACATATGAAAGAAGAGGCAGAGAAGACACCATAACTTTGACTTGCAGAAATTTAAAGATCAGGTGTGCTGGTTTTGGCTGGGAGAGAGTTAATTTTCTTTGTAATAGCTAGTATGGGGCTATGTGATGAAAAGTGTTGATAATGCTGAGATGCTCTTGTTGCTGAGCAGTGCTTAGAGTCAAGGCCTTTTCTGCTTCTCACACCGCCCCACCAGCAAGGAGGTTGGCAGTGCACAAGAAGCTGTGAGGGGACACAGCTGGGACAGCTGACTCCAACCAAAGGGATATTCCATACCACAGGGTGTTGTGCTCAGCTGGGGGAAGAAGGAGGAAGGGGAGGGGATGTTTGAAGTGATGACACTTGTATTCCCAAGCAACCATTACACGTGATGTACCCCTGCTTTCCTGGAGATGGCTGAACACCTGCCTGCCAGTGGGAAGCAGTGAATGAATTCTTTGTTTTGCTTTGCTTGTGTCTGTGGCTTTTGCTTTACCTTTTAAACTATCCTTATTTCAACCCATGAGTTTTCTCACTTTTGCTCTTTTGATTCTCACCCCCATCCCACTGTGGGTGAATGAGTAAGCAGCTGAGTGGTGCTTTTTGCTGGTTGGGGTTAAACCATGACATCAGGCCAAAAGGTACATGAGCTCCTGCCTCAGAGCTATTCACTGTGAATCCTCAAAGACAGCACTGGAAAACTGAAAGTCACTTTGGTTTAGAAAATACTTTGCCAAGACCGTGTTCCCAGCCTTCACACAATGCTGTCTCTGAAGATGTCAGTCAAGGAGTGAAGAGCTGCCCCAGGTAGGCTGGTCTCTGATGGAAAATGTGTGTGGGAACTGAGAGGAACAACACAGGACCCAGAAGTTTTATTTATTGTTGTGCTGGAAGGATAACAATCTCTAGGATGAGGAGATTCTCTCTCAAATGAGATTTGGGGTTTAGGATGGTAGAGATGAACTAGAGGGGTTTAGAAGGGTTTCAGATTCAGGTTGATGGTTTGGATTTCACCTATGGCAATAAACAGGACATAGAAGAGGACTGAATGTGAGTTTTTTCCGTCCTCATCTCCCCTCACAAACTTCTCTGAGGAGCTGACAGTCTCTGCCTCCTTGCACACGCCTGTGCCCTCCCCACCCCAGCTGTCCTTGCAGCTGCTCACTTTTACCCCCATCACTTTCCACATCATTCTCTGCTCACCTCTGTGCTTCTTCAGACCACCGACAAGGCAGGAAAACAAAACAAAAAACAAACCCAAAACACAAATCCAACCAAAAAGAGTAGGGAAAGGTATAGGGCAGCAACAGTGCCAGAAGCTGGCTCTGGGGATAAGGGCTGGTTCTCGCACTGCGGAGGAGAACCGGCTTGGTGCTGGCGCCAGTCCTTCGGTCACAGACCGGCCTGGCATGGACCTGCCTCGGCATGGTTCTCCCGAAGCGGAGCAGGATCAGACGCGAGGCGGAGGACTGGCGAGGCTGTGCCTGCTCAATCTGCAGTACAGACGCTCCTGGCCGCTTCCCTCTTCCACAGCCACGCTCCCAGCCTTTGGGTGCCCGCTGCCGCCGGGGCGCTCAGCCGGGGCGCTGCTCCCGGGCTGTCCCTTTAACAGCAGCGCGCCGTTGATCCTACCACAGATCTCCTTCCCTCGGCGCTTTCCTGTGCCACCCGAGCATGAAGCTAAACCCCGCTGGGGTATTTTAGCTCATAGGCAGCGCGCCCCTGCCCCGGATCCGGCGCCCCGAGCGCCGTGCTGTGGCCGCTAGTCAGCAGCGCCTGGCGTCTAGGGCGCCCTTTGCTGGGGGCAGCGCCCGTCTGCCGGTGTAGAGTATAGCCGCGGCTGTATTTTCGGCCGAAAAAGCTTTCAGAACGCTGATAGCATTCATGCAAGAGCTTAGGGTACAATGCAGCAGCAGTCCTTACCTTCTCTGACAGAATCAGCAACACTTCATTACCATGGTAGAGATAGCAGTCTTAGATTTCAACAACCACATACGACTGCAGGATGCTTCCATTCATCCTGTTGAGGTGAGCCTGCCTTACAATGCTGGGCTCTAAACTCAAACTGTGCTTTTCAGCTAGGATTTCAGGAGCAGCCTCAGTAAGGCTGTTTTCACCTGCAGGGTAGCAGAAACATACATTTACACTAAAGTTCCTTGTTGGCAAAAAGATCATTAACAAATCGACTCAAAACAGCTTCAAGACGTTCTTTCACCTTCTTTTTAACCTGTTGGAAAATGCCCACCTCTTCTGTTGGAACATTCTTTCACTAGAGGGCAGTATGAAACAGAAAATACTGCATTTTAGCTCGGATCAGAAACCCTGGGAAATTCAGCTTTCAGCAACTGATTTTAACTTGCTTTTATATATATATATATATATATAAAATCTGTGCTGTCACTTTACTACCCCTGTGCTTCTCCACTGGGAAAACCCACTGGAATCACGTCAGCCAACTAACAGACCTTTCCCAATGTTTCATACTTTTAAACTACAGCACATCAGCCTGAAAAAAAGATTGTGGTGCCAAAGGGCATAGGTTAGGCAGAATACTGGGCAGAGGGAATTTTCTCCACGATTATGGAGATAGATCTTATGTGTGAACATTACTAATCTCTTCCTTCTGTTCCTATTCTTAGCCTTCATTTCAAGATCCAGAGAAAATTAGCAAGAGGCTTTCACAGTTTCATATTGAAACTTATGCATTTGCTATGGAAAAAAACAACAATATTGAACTTAGGACAAATATTAAACACAAGAGATGTCTGTTTAAACAGTTGGGGAATGGGAGCTACTGAATACAAATCTGAAGAAACCCAGAGCTTTGACATATTTGCAGCAGACTTCATCCCACTGGCATTAGCTTGCAGTCTGACAGACAATCATGTTGGAAACCATTTTTGTGCTGTGATATAATTATCTGCTATAGAATAGAGGGGAAATTCCATCAGTGTGCTATCAACACTATTCTGATCCTAAATCCAAAACACAGCACTGTACCAGCTATGGGAAGAAAAGTAACTCTATTCCAGCCAAAACCAGGACAACTTTATTTATGGATGCTGATGCTGAGTTCAACATATTGAGACTGAAGAAGGCATGGATCAAAGACTATGGAGAACTGCACAGACCTATGCTTTGAAAATCATCTTGCAAAGCACTTTTAACCAAATACATTTTTCAGCAGTCTGGCTTTCAGGAAGAAAAGATGTAATAAATTACTTTGCATATACTTTGGTAGTTTAAAAGTATATGCTCCATATGCAACACATTTTTGGAAGTGACTGTGCAGAAGCATTAATTTTCTTGGAAAGCAGGATGGGTTAATTATTTGCTGGGTGGAGTGCCAGTGTTTCCTACCTCAGACACAGGGCTGGCTAATTTCTATTCCCTTTTCCTTACCATTTCCCTCCTTGGGCCCTATAGGGTAGCAATCCTCAACATCTGGTAGCATCGAAAACTTGTGAAACAGCTCAAACCCACTGCAAATTGAAATACTGTGTGAACCAGAGCAGGCAAGACACAGGAACAACAGAACCACAGATGGAATGCAAGGAATACATTTATTTTCATTACCTCACCAACCAGGGGATCCCCAGAGCAGCACCTAGGCAGGGGCACACAAGCAGGGAGGACCACCATACCTACTGTGTTCTCCTGTATTTCAGGCATAATTTAGCACCGTGCTTTGATCTTTCTCACAGCAGGGCAGGAATCTCAAGCATGTTTGATAGGGTGTCTCCAAGTGTATCACAGGCCTACACAATTTAAGCACATGTTCTGCTTGTCCAACATACAAGGCCAAGTGGCAATTAGTAGGATGGATGTGTCTTCCAACACTGCAGCTGCAAGTCCCTTGAACATGTTTACAATCCTCCTTGCCAATCTTCCATTATTTTCCCACCAATACTACAACTGAGGCTGAGGAGGAGAGTGCAGCCAAATGTTCCCACAGTATGTTGCTTACTCCCATGTTGTGACCTACACAGCTGCCAGTCTAGTGGACTGTTTGTGCAAAGATACTCAGCTCTGCTTTGTTCTGCCCTGCAAACCATGTGGGAGCCTGCTCGGTAAGCCTCCTTGCAGTACTACTTGGTGGAAACCTATGGGCAGAGAAGGATGTTGGGGGTTTTTGTAGGGCCCTTTTTAAGTTGGCCACCAAGTTATGGAACTGTCATAAGCACTTGGTATATTACATGGTCTCTTTCTCACTTTAGGTCCAAGGTTATTTAAGCAATAAACTGCAGTGTGTGGTTCCCTGTGTGCATGCACACCCATCAGAATGCCTTTGCCCGACCTGTGCATTTTCTGCACTCCTTTTGCTCAGCTTAGTGGGTGAAGTTTGGGCAGTGTTCCACTGAATAATACATGTGTCTTTTAATAGCATCCATGTGCTTCTTTGTGTGGGCACTGCCAGAAGCCAGCCAGAGATGATGCTAGCTAGGCCTTCGTGTTTGTGACACTGAGCGAAGAGAAGCATGTGGGACTTGATTGCATCTGGGGCTTGGTCAGACTGTTTCTTGTGTGAAGAGCAAGTGACACAGCCATCTGAGGAGTCAGCAATAACCCCCTTCTGTGCCTTCTTTTAGCTAAGCACCTAATATATGTGTATATAAAAAGCTATTGAAATAGGAACAGAAGGCGTGGAGAAAAACTGAGGGTGATGTCAGAGCACCAGCCCCTTTGGTTTCTACCTATTTTACGGGCACAACTATTAGTTTTCACAGCTGGCACCAGTTGCATCTGTTTGCTTCTCACATCCCTCACTTATTTTTAATTTTTTCTTAAATTACTTTTTTAATTTCCATCTACCTATTTATTAATTTCTTTTGTTCTTTCTTTCGGGCCATAATTTATTTGCTAAAAGAGAAGAGTATTTAGACATGGTTATTTATTGTTTCTTCTCTGGAATATCACTGGCTTCTAATGACATGAGTTTCAGAGAGATATTAACCTTTGGCAAACAGCCCTCCTGCACTCTCAAAGCACTACAGTTCGTTCAGCTGTGCCATAGACCCCATGCCTCACTTATGCTTGCATATGAGATGAGAAAGAGAGGAAACATACTCTAGTACAGATTTAGCAGCAGGATGAGAAGCAGAGAAGAGAAGAAATCTTAGATGTTAGATATATATATATAACTGGCTGCATGCCACTGCAGTCTCTGCAGTGCACACCACATGCCAGACCTGTTTTAAGGCAATCGATTAACCAAATTAACCACTAAAGGATTCTAAACTTTTCTTCTTGCTGGCTCCCTTTTATCTCATTTCCTTCCTTCTAGAAGATGCTGCTACAGCTACTCATAGCACTGCTGACTGTGAAAGTGACAGAAATAGTGGGGTTTTGTGTTTGGTTAGAGTGATATGACAGGAAAGAATATCTGCCTGGGACATTTTGCCCTGAGAGAAATCCTAGATAGCTGCTGTAAGTTGTGTCCTCCTACTCCTATTTCCTGACTGGTGTTTAAGCAGACTCTGTCCTGATCTCAGTGGCTGGTACAGCAGATGATACACCCATGTGGTTCTGCAGCACAACTGCCAGTGTTAGAGAAGGAACTAAAATTCTCTCAGCCTTTGGGTAATGCTGTGTCTGGTGCAACTGGAGATGTTGACCAATTCTCTGGGACTTTGACATGGATTTGCTTAAACTTTTCCTTAAGGTGAACTCTCAAGAAGACCACAAGATTTTAAACTGAAGAGAGGTCAGGTTTTCTGATGTAAATGTGAACTAGAATAGTTAGCAGGTTTTTTCCTTAAATAATGACAGCTGAAGGTGGCAAGAGATGGAATAAAGGTCCATAATCAAGTATCTTTCTGCCACTGTGTCACTGCAGTTAGACTCATGTTTCCTTCTGGTTTTAGACACCTCAGTAGCTTCCTGGGTTGCAGTAAATTCTGTAAAGTCCCCTCCCATCTATGGAAAGTTTCTTTTTCGTTACTTCAGAGGCTGGACTGTCAGCTCTCTACTTCTCCCAAAGATCTCTTTGCTTGGGCTGTAGACACTCATTTTTCTGATGAGTCCCTTCTTTTCCTGTAGCACCCTGTAGACTCTCCAACTTTCTCTCACTTGCAGTTTAGTGACAAGGTTACAGTACAGACAAGATAATCAGTGGAGATGCATTAAAACTGATTAATCCTCAATCAAAATTGTCCAAATTCTTCAAGAACACCCACTCTGAAATGAAATGAGGTCATTCTTGACTGTTGCTAGCTCCTATGGCTACATGTATTTCTGCACAGAAACTCTTAGCATTCTTCCAGGCCATGATCCCAAAATGTGTGGCAGATGGCTCCCTTAAGCCCCATGGCAAGATTTTTTGTTAACCTTGGTCTTTCTGAGTAGGACTGGTTTATGAGTCATTTTAAGGACTCTTCTATTCTTATTTTCTCTCTGTTTGAAACTTCTCCTGAGGCTTTCCTTAAGCTAGAGGAAGCTGTCGATGATTTTTCCATTGTCTTCTGTGGTTACAGTTATTCCTGCTGTGTAGTTCAATGCTTGCCATCAAACATTAAGTAAGAATGACATTCTTTCTTTTAGTATTTGCATGTGGCCCACCTACTGCTATTTTGAGTCCCTAAATCTGTTGCTGAGTGTGCAGAAAAGCCTTGGTATTGATTGCAACTACACTGAGAAGGAACTTAATGCTCATGGGAACCTTTATAATGGGGCTTTTTTAATGGCTTTTTCCAGAGAAGAAAAGGGTAAAACCAAAATTCTTTACAGAAAGTGTATACACATATACAAATATGTTATTGTAAACACAAATATATATAATTTATTATTTAATCTTGATATTCTCAACACACACACATTTTCAGATGTGTCTCTTGGGCAGTGAATTCGGTGGTGGTAGAGCAGTGGATGTGGTTTGTCTTGATTTTAGTACAGCATTTAACTCTGTCTTCCACAGCATCCTGGCAGCTAAACTGAGCAAGTGTGGTCTGGCTGATTGGGTAGTGAGGTGGATTGTGAACTGCTTGAAGGACAGAAGTCAGAGAGTTGTGGTCAATGGGATGGAGTCTAGTTGGAGGCCTGTGTCTAGTGGAGTCCTGCCTAAAAGCCAACCTGGAACTGATGTATGCTTGGGGATCTCTTTGGCTTTGTATACAGTGGTGGCCCATTCATGGAGTGCATACTGTCAATTTGGAGGTTTAAGAGCAAGTTTTAATTTGAATAACAGTCATTTTTTTTTAAAAAGACACACATGAAAACTTATTATGAAGGGAGATCATGGTATGGGTTTCTGTATTTCATTAAAACCTCCCAGAATTCGTAGAATCATAGAATGTTAGGGGTTGGAAGGGACCTAGAAAGATCATCAAGTCCAACCCCCCTGAACTGACCCACATTTTATTTCATATTTCTTAAGAAAACTTTAATTCCAAAAGTAATCTCCAAGTTGGGTTTACTTAAAGACATATGTGATGAGAAATATTTCAGCATTACCTGAATGTTGGTCTTTAACTGAATAATGAGAGAATCAAGGTTTACAAATTGTTTAAAATGTAACACAACATTATGTTTAGGTAGCTGTTTTCTTTCATTTCTTTATTTAACATTAGCAATGATCACTCTGAAATAGATAAACCTTTTGAGGGAATTTACATTTTTTGTTTTGTTTAGAGTACATTTGCTTCTCTTCCTTTAGCTTCATCTCTGTCTTTTTGTTTTTCAAAACAGATTATGATATTAAACCAGAGAACAAATGAAATAGTTTTTATATGCAGCAAGGCTGTTTAATTTTTTTGCATTTTATTTTTCACTTGCTTGCATATTGAAAATGCAGAAGTGTTGAGTTTCCCAAAATGTTTCAAAGCTCAACCCAAAGACAAGAATCTCAAATTGCCTTCCTGAATACACATTCATAAAAAAAAGGGTAGTCTGACTGTTGAAGGTGGTGAGCACCTGCTTCTGCCAGATTTTGTCTTCCATGTGGTTTAAGACCCATGAGGGAGTAGCTGCAGTAGTAAGTGTGGATTGTCCTTGTGGAGAGCCCTGGGTCTTTGTCCTCACTGCTCAGGTAGAACCCATCAGCATTCTCCAGCTAAAACCCTTGGTTCCAGGGTTGTGACTCTTTCTTACCAGTAGGAAAGGCTCAGAAACTAAGTGGAGTTTTGGGGTTTGCTGAACTTAAACCTTGACATTCAGAAATGTTATCTGAGCATTTTTCTATACCATATTAGAGTTGTGGACTTTGATCTTATCCCTGTACCCTAACCCACTCTGTTCAAGTTGTTGAGACAGACACTGCTGGCAGAAATCTTGCAACTCAAATTTAGAGTTTAATCTCACCTAGAACTTATGCTTGGCTAATAAGTAATAGACTGAAACCATCTCTCATTTGAGATGGAGGTTTTGATCAGCTCCTTTCATTCTGCTCCTTTCTCCATATACTTGTATATATATTTAAGCTAAACCTGGTAATTATCTCTCTTGGCTGATTATTTTGGGGGTGATGATGCACAAGTCATAAGCATTCATTTCTGCAGTGTTATCCCACTCCACCTCCTCACCATGTGTTCAATTGCTATGATATTTTTGTTCTTCTCTTGTCTGGTCCTTTCCAGCCTTCTCTTTTCTCACCATGGACTTACAAGCCTATAAGAACTGGATCTTTGTTATTTTCTCCTTTCTCTGTCTTTCTTTTTTTTTCCTTTTTCTTCCTTCTAACTGAATGTGTGTGAGTGAAACGAAGGCAGAAGTACACTGGGCTGCTTGTTTTGCATTGGTGTTTACTATGAGTCATAACAACAGCTTGGTGCTCTTGAAAACTTTTCTGGGGGGAAAATCAACAGCCTGGATGCAGCAAAAGAAACAGCAGAATGTACTGTACTTGCAATTCTCTGACTCAAGGACAGAATTGGGGAGGATGGGAATGAATTTTGATAGAGATTTGCACTTACTCATGCTGTGGATATAGAAAATTTCTGCTAAGGAAGCAAATCTGGCTGCTCAAAGTTTGTCCTGGTTGCATGAAACTGGACATAATGGGAGGGATTTTGGTGGCAGCTGACTTTCCTTAGAATTGCCTAAAATAGACCTGGTGTGAGAAGTAAGTCTAGAATGATTATTTTTACTTTGACAGTACATAGAAGCTTAACATGAGATTACTTATGATTATACTGCTCTCCAGTTATTGGCCTGGAATTACCCAGACTCAGACAGTTTTGAACTATTTAATTCTTACACCTGGAATTAGCTTGCTCCCAAACTGCTCACCATTTCTTATATCAGACACAAGGATTTGTCCTCCATTGGTACAGAATGGAGCCTATATTAGGATCCTAAATGTCTGTGGTCATATGCTACACAAAGACAATGCTGCCTATAAAACTATAAAACACTCTAACCTCTGTTTAGTGACTGAAACAAACAGTGAGAGAGAGTACTCAGCCCTACAGCTGAAAGCCTATTGATCATGGTAATGAACAACATTCCAGGGCACTTTCTTAAAGCAAAGTGCTAGGGGACAATAATTTCCTGACTTAGCTGTGTTCAAAGAACTTCCTAGTGTTACGTGCAGCTTCCAAAGTTGGTATCATGACACTCTTGATGCTCACAGGTGCAAGAGGTTCATGATATTTGTGGATGCAAAAGGAACATAATTACACAAATTTGACTGCTGAAAGAATATATAAGATGATAAGTGGTTTGAATCACTAACAGCAGAATTGTTATAGGTGCCTGACTGACATTGTCAATTATTAGTAAGAAGCTGGCTGGAGTATTGGCCTAGAAAATACTGTAGTGGAATCTGTTTTCATTCATAAGGCTAAAGAAAGCTAGAACTAGAAATGTCATTGACTGATTAAAATTATATGGGCTGTTTATGTTTCACAGTTAGGTGTCACTTTAGAAGAAAATAAGATAGAACAAGAGCTGAGGTAAGTATAGGATCAAGTTCTGAGGCTAAAAGCAATTATACTGATGCTGGAGTCATGCCTGGGTGTGACTGATCTAACTGCTTAGAGCAGCCAGGCAGAATCAGGGTACATGTGAGGTTAATGACTATGCTGAACTGCTCTCAGATGTTTCAGTGTTGGCTAAATATTAAACAGAAGAAAACAAATGGGAAAACATGACCTCTGTCCAAACAGTTCACTTCCTGTGAACAGAAGACATCACATAGCTTCTTGACTCAGAAGAAAGATTGGTCCGGGGATGCATTTTTGGACTGTGGTAAAATATGTGTTCTGCCACAGCCCTCATGTGTGATTTTAGATCCATAGATTTTTGAAGAAGGGATTATATACCTCACCTTGTCTTGATTTACATGGAGTGGATAGTAGCATGCATTCCTAGCAAGCTCTGCTTAGAAGTTACATGCCCTTACAGTTGCAATGGTATGCCTTGTATCAAGTCCAGAGTTCTCTCTGGTATTCATTATGCTGAGATTTCTATCAGAAGTGTCTTCCTGATGGTAATGCTTCTCTACTCTGATGAAGGGAGCTAATTAAACATTCTTTTGGATAGATTAAGTCACTTAGTCACAGTTGCATATTTTCTAAACTTGTACCTTTCTTGCAGTTTTTCCTAAGTCACTTCCAGTCCTTCACTTGCAGTGTGGCCACCTACACTTGTCACAGTGTTGCTGATGGAGGTCCAGGTCAGTCACTAATTTACCATGGTCACCATCATCCTTCTAAATTTAAGATTAGAGTCCTCCATCTATTATGTGCTTTGGCATATGTACTTTGTAAGTAGGTTTGTATTTGGCTGTGTTAAAATTGATGTTCCTTAAATGAACCTATTTCACCAAAGCTATTCACAGAATATCAGATCAATCTGATCTGTTGCCACAATTCATTTGCATTCTGTTGCCCTTTGTAAATGTAGGAAAAATATCTTTTCACTGTGAAGGTGGTCAAACACTGGCACAGGTTGTCCAGAGAGGCTGCAGAGCCCCAATTCCTGAAGGTACTCAAAACCTGACTGAACACAGCCCTGAACAACCTCCTGTAGCTGACCTTGGTGGTCTGGAGTTGGTCTAATGGATTCATGTATTCATATGTAAGATAAAGTATAAAATCAACTAATCACTGGGAGTTGGAACAACTCCTGTAGGCTGCTAACCATATGTGAGAGCAAAGTGCCTGACTTTCCTATGATTAGGATGAGTCAGAGGTAGCCCACTCTGTGCATTGCAGTGACACTCCTGCTAAATGCATTCTTAAAAGCTGTTTGAAGTACTTTAGATGGCATTAACCATAGATCTTACAGAATGAGGGTTGTTTCTGTTTACAGCACCTTGATTAATGTGTAGTGTGTGGCCTGTCCCTTCAGATCTCCAGTGATTGCTGCATTTGAATGAGGCCCTAAAGGGGGGGAAAAAGGTGCAGATGCTTTTCAAGTGTGTGGATGTCAAATGGAGCTGAAGTCACTGAAGATGGCATTTCATTATATCTGGTGGCTTGCAATGTAAGAATCTAAGTATGGAAATAATTAAAGGCTTGCTTGTTATTCCACTAAAATAAATCCCAAGCTTCCTGTACTGTGTGCTGGGAGTAAGGTCAGACCCTTACTGTCCTCAGTCATTGTTCAACTGTATAGAAAGATATTGCTAAGTAATCAGGAGATTTTGGCTGTTGCCATTTTTAATTCTGTCAAATTTTGGGGTATTATCATGTATGGTATTTTTTAAACTCTTGATGTGTGTTGTTATGTAAGCACCATACCTCATCATGCAGCAAACATCTGCAAGAGGTCAAAGTGTTGTGAAAATACATTGGGTCTAGAAATTAATAAACATACAGACATTTGTTGGATTTGCAAGTATTAAATGAGTTGCAAGTTTTTTCCCTTTTACAAAAAACAACTGCAATTTATTTTCACAGAAGTAATTGGTATGTAACAACTCAAACAAACAAACAACAATAACTAAAAAATCCCTGCTGCCACAAAAGCAGCAAACTGAGGAATCAAATGTAGAGCTAACTGAAGGGCACTCAGAAAGCAGAGGGGTGAAGTTCACTATGCAGTCAACATAATCAGCCATGCATTTATCTGGGGCTCATCATCCTAAAGCAGAATTTAATTAAAGGAGTTGACCTCCCAGAGGTTGTCTCTAAATAGACAATAATTCAGTTTGAGTGCCATTCAGGTCTTTAAAAAAACCCCTTTTTCCAATCTGGCTGTTTTTGTCTTCACCTTCTCTAATTTTTTATCTTGTTTTCTGATGCTTGTCACCACACAGGTTTCTGCAGTGACCTTTTTTTAAGAGAACTGCTCCCATTGCAGAATAATTTTTCTGACTCGTGCCATCAGCTTCTAGTCACCCAACCAACATAATCTTAGTTTAATATTAGCCTTGGGCTAATATTAAACCATTGTATAGTCAAAACTATCTAAGCTCACACATTACCCAGGTCTTGACATGTGCAAGTCCCTGTGCAGGGATGCACCATTGGGATAAGCTCTTTGTCTCACCCTGTGCTGAGGAGCATTAGCCGGTTGGACCCTGTTTCATATGTTGCTGAACTTAAAACAATAAATAGATCCCTGTTGGCTCCATGTGTTCCATTCTTCATGTCTCATGAAATACAAAAATAGAACTGCAGCAGGCAAGGGTTTGGTATTTCCATGTGTTCAGTCTGCACCTGTACAAAGAAGTAATGCTTGGAAATGCATCCCTTAGGTAATGAGAGGCAGAGACAAGGAATATATTGGAAAGAGAAAGAAGGCTATGGGGAATTAGGAATGGGAAGATAGAAGGTGGGGTGGTCTCTTGGGGAACCTTTATATCAATTACACACAACCTGTGCTGCTAAATTTTGGGTTTTTTGCAGGCAACTTGTGGGATACAAAAGCACAAATGTGCTATTTTTAAATAGACTTTCACACTGGAAGCACTCTGGAAAGTCTAGGGGATGTATAGATGGAGGGATAGTAAGCATAAGAAGGCTTCAGGTGTCCTCTCATAGGTTATATCTGGAGCCAGTAATAGATCTTATATATCCTGACTTGTCAGATACCTAATCTACTAGATGTGACTTATTTAGGTAATAGTGCCACATTTAATGTGAGCTGATTTATCAGCTTCTTCTTTGATCCTTTAGTATCTGGAACATTTGCTCATGTTTACACTGGGTCCAAATTTTGCAGCTTCAGACAAAGCTGGATATTGTTAGGATATGTATTGGAGAACAGTCTCATATTAGTATTGATGACATTGGAGAGTCTTCTCAGGACATTTAACATACTTCTGGGTCAAGAAGTGAACTTTTTGAAAGGTAGCTGAGGTGTCATTTTCAAAGTTGGTTTAACAGGAAATGGGTCTGAGCACTTTCACCTACTCCTGGCATCAGATGGAGGTGAACTGAAGACCTGCATAATGCTGTTGCATTCAGTGGAAGGAGATAATCTTAAGGTTTCACTGCTATGCTGTGTCTCAGGTTATTTCCCCGTGGAAAGTTCAAACTGAGAAGGATTTCACTTCCTCTGCGAGGACAGGCTGAAGGAGTTGGGGTCGTTCAGCCTGGAAAAGAGAAGGCTTCCAGGGGACCTTATAGCAGCCTTTCAATACATAAAGGGGGATTATAAAGTAGAAGGGGAGAGACTTTTCAGCTGGTCAGATTGCAACAGGACATGGGGGAATGGTTGCAAGCTGAAGGAGGGGAAATTTAGACTAGAGATAAGAAGGAGGTTCTTCACCCAGAGGGTGGTGAGGCACTGGAACAGGTTGCCCAGGGAGGTTGTGGATGCCACATCCCTGGCAGTGTTCAAGGCCAGGCTGGACGTGGCCCTGGGCAACCTGGTCTAGATGATCTTTAAGGTTCCTTCCAACCTGGGCCATTCTATGATTCTATTATTTGCCTAAAATATTCAGTGCTTTTTTTAGTGGTTGTTTTGTGGGGTTTTTTTTCTTTGTTTGTTTGCAGGGTTTTTTGGTTTTTTTTGGTTGGGTTTTGGGTTTATTTTGTGGTGCAAATTATTATTTAGAAGTGTGTCTACAGGAAGCAATTAGCAAAGATTGGCTATCCCATTCTTGCCAAGGGGAAATGAGAAACTGCATGCATTGTTTGTGGAAGATACTCCTCTAGAAATCATAATTCAATCCTATTCCTGTCGAGCAAGAAGCCTGCCTGTAATTTGGCTTGTAATGTGCTTGTAAATGTTATCCACTGATACAAAAGGCATCCTAGAGTCAATGGCAAGAGAAAGCAGCTGGACAGTGAAAGAGTGGCTGCCAAGCACACAGTAAAACACACTTCAGACTGTGCCACAGGAAAGAATTAAAATAAAAAAGTAAGCCTAGTGTGTGGGAGGAAAATATTAAACTCACTGAGGAAGCAGTGGCTTAAGTTTCCATCCAAAGAAAACAGCCTTTCTTTCCCCCCAAGGTCTGCAGAGCTAATCTGTTTCTTTGCTTGTCAGTGTCTGCTTTTTACAGTTTGCATGTACACTTAGACATGAATAAGATATTTTGAGAGTCCCAGTGTGTACAAGTGTTGGTTGCCTGGGGCAGGTATGGTGGAATTTTGAGGGGAGAAGTTATAAGGATTGCTTATGTTTATACTCATTAGGCCTTGAGATAAACTTCAAAGATAACATATAGAACAGATCTTTTTGAGTTCAGTAGTTACAGCTGTACTCCTAATGCCTGGGTTTAGGAACAGCTTCCCAGGAGGGAATTCTTTCTCTGATGCCTGGTTCACTTGGAGGCTTGAGGAAATAACTTTCTTGTTTCAGGCTTCACAGAAGCAGACATGGCTTAAGGAGGGCTTTTCTGACCCAAAGCACTCTCCCTGCAGCCTGTTTTCTGATGTATAGTAACCAAAATAGCTTAGGGATCCCCCTGCTTAACAGCGATATGAAAATACAGAAATCAGCATTTGTGGAGAACTCTGTATATAGAAATCTGTATATAAAGTTCTAATACATTTTCCAATGATGAGAGGAAGAATACAATCATACTAGCTGTTGATTAAAGCATTTCCTACTCTAGTAACAGCTAGTAACTGTGTTTGCAGACTATAGTTGTACCTAATAGCATGAGAAATTAGATTTTTACCAGTATAATAACAGCAGAGTTACAATAGAGTCACTGTTGAACTTCTGAGGAAAAAAGTCTTGCTTTATTTGCAGATCACTGTATTTCAAGGCCAAGTATGTCTCTAAAGCACAAAACCAAATAAAGGCATGTGTCAGCCCCACTTGGAAATTATAGAGATGAAAATGTTCAGTAGTGCAAGTAGTTGCTGAGCTATATAGAGGACTCTGAGTACAGTGGTGCAGGACAGTATTGAGAACTGATGATTTTGCTTGGAGTGTTTCATTTTAAATGCAAACCTGGGTCTTCCTCAACAGGACAAGGAAAGAAATGCCTAAGAAAAGCAAAGAGCTAAGAAAAGCAGGACTTTTCACATCAGATAAATTCTCCCAGCAGTTACTTAAATAGTGCTGCATTTATGCTTTGTCTTTCTTATCTCAAAGGGAAAATAGCATGTAAACAAGAAATTCTACTTCAGTGGGAACTAATTGTTAAACTGATTAACACAACTAATTATTAGGCTGAGAACACAACTAAGCTGGAAGATGGGTCTTTGGAGAGAATAAAACAAAGAATGCCAGAATTAAAATGACACATAACTCTGAAAAGATGCACTGCCTCCTTCCAAGCCAAATAAATCAGAGCAACTACAGTCATGTTCACCTGGAAAACACTGCTACTGCCCTATCCTGTGGGACCTTTGTAGGCACATTTGGCTCTTACATTTATCCATTTTATTTTCCTGTATGTTAGTGCTAATGTTTAGCCATGTAAAGTGATAGGTGGTTTTTATGTAAATTAAAATAATTTCTGTATTCCTTTCTTTTTTTCTTTAATTTCATTTCATTTCTCATTCTCTTGTTTGCCATGAGACATTTCAGTTATAACTGCTGTAAATTTTGGGCTGTTTCACTGCATGGAGGGAAGATCTTTGGTCTCTCACAGCAATGAACTGTGGAGTTAGTGATTTGCTACTAAGCAGAAGTCATAATGTATTGCATTTTCTTTTTCTGCTTATGATTTTCACATATTCCTCAGAAGCACTCTTTTCATGGCAACAAATCTCATGTGGGGATGCTCAGTTTCCAGCTGATGGAATGTTGGCCTGTACCTCTCTGCAAAGACATGGCTGAAAAGAAGCATGGGAACATCCAGGCAAACAGCTCTGCCTAGACAATGCTTTAAGCAGCCCCATTGAGAAGAGGTGTTTGGGAGATAGGAAGGTGGTAGAACTCCTGACTTTAGAGTCTGTGGCAAAACAGAGACATCTCAGGGAAGGAAATCTCATCTGATGACCAGTAGAAGTGCAGTATGTTTCTCAAGGAGGTTTCATGAATACTTCTTTTTCAGGCCAGGTGTGTGCACTTCTCTGAAGACCTAGAAAATCTGATTTAAATTGAAAGTACTTGCTTGTTCTTTGTACATAGATAAGAGGGAGGAGAAATGTGGGGGTAGAAATAGATGTGAAGGGAATTAGGACTCATTTAGTGTGTCTTTGGTGCTTTATGGCATATACTCTTAGCTTTACAAATTTAAACTCATGTCATCTTAATATAGCCTGTAATTATTCCTCAGAGTACTTAAATTGTTGAATGCCTATTTAGAGTAACTATTAAGCTATCCTTGACAGGTTTTTGATTCAAATTCTATTGACATTAATGTAAAGCTACTGATTTCTTTCCTCTTCAGTGAATATTTCCCCATAATTTGATGAAATCCAATTTTTTTCATGGTGAAGCTGTTTCATTATTTGTATCTATAGTGCTTGTATAGAAAAAAAATATTTATCAGCACAAGCTTATATAAATTTGGTACATATTAACCCCAAAATTAGAGAAGTGTGCTTTTTTAAGTGTCATTGTTTGGATTCTTGTGGTAAGGCTAGGCAGGATTAGAAGTGTCTCACAAGATGGGTATATTTCAGAGCATGTCTGTACTGTGCAGTAAGCAGTACTGTACTACAATCATGCAAAGCAATGCCTGCTGTGTTTCCTTTAGCTGCAGTTGGGAAAAATACCTTATGATGAAGTTATCATCCCTTACAGCTGTATGTGTTTGTGTACAAACCTTGCCCCTTTTTGTGCTAGTTTAGCACCTGTACTGAGGTGACCATCTCTGTGCAGGGGTTCAGCAAGTTGAGGCTGATCTGTGACCCACTTTCCTCTAACTTTTCTTCACTACTTTTCCTCTCATAAAAGCACCAACTGTAAGATAGCTGTGGTTCATCAGAAAACATTTTGAAAATGGCTGTTTTCATATCTGGAAAGCATACAAAATATTCTCCTTTGATTTTACTTCTGGTTTCCCATCCCTCCCTCCTTCCAGGAATGGAATAGAGTAAAAAACTAGAGACTGTGACAGCAGAAAACAGGTTTGATTTTTAAAGTACCATGTAAGGCTCTGCTGCTGTGTCAGTAAACTGGCTGGCTCTCATTTCTCTTTTTGTGCTGACAAGAGGATATGAAACTGGTGGTGGCAGTGTTTATGCAGCACAGAAGTTGAAGTATCTGCAGGAATAAGTTCTGTGGCCTGGGATGAACTCGATTGGCCAAATTGGTTCACAGGGTCTCAGTGCTTTGGGACACCAGTGTCAGTAACTGGAAGAGCTGTTCCTAAGCAAGCACAGTCCTTGTGGAAATCTACAGGGCTCAGCACTCATCTTGTGAGATGAGATCTTTCAGCCTAATGGTCATCAAGAAAGACAGGAGGAGGAAATGGTAGGTAGCAGGTTGAAATAAAAGTGTAGACTACAAGTAAGGAGTTTGTAAGAGGGAAAAAAATTTGGAAGGTTCCCTTATGAAGAAATTACATCTAACACAGGGAAAACAAGGAGCAAAATCATTATCTCCTTTCATTATCTCTTGCACAAGGCAGCCTTTCAGTCCTAATCATTTCCCAAGTAAGAAGCAAATGAGGTAGATAAGCATCACCTGCAATGTTACTCCTGGTGGCAAAAAGTTGGAAAGCTTTCAGATGTTCCTAATTTTCTGTAACTATAAGAAGGCTAACCCTAACCTCCCCTTCTTATCCACTCTTGAGAACTGTTCCTGGGCAGAGATCAACTCTAAGCAGTAACCAGCAACTCAGGTTCTTCTGTTAGTGAAAGGTAAACTGTCCATCCATTAAAGTTTTATTTTCCTTGTGGGGCAGATCAATAGCTGAATAATTGATTGGCTGACTAATTGAACAGCTGAATTATTGAAGATTTGAAATGTGAATTTCATGATGTGAGATGGTTAGAGACTGGGACAAGTACCAGGGGAAATTTTAAGTAACTGAATGGAAGCAGTCAAGACCCTTTGCAGAAGGTATAATTATGTTCATCAATTCTTCTGTATATCCTCAACCTGTCCTTTCCAAAGGTAATAAACTGTTTGGGTGGTTTGGTGCTTTTTTTTTTCTCTAGGGCACTGAGGTCCTAGCTTTCCAATTTCCCTATGAGTCTTGCTGCCAGCACCTCTCAGCAAATACAAATTTATACATTATCATGATTCCATTCAGAATTATCTGGAATATCACCATTCCATCTAGACACAAAGCACGTCAGGGCCTGATTTTGCAAAAGTTTTGCTCTTTTGTGGCTTGACTGAATTTTTCCTGACATCAAGAGGATTGGAGTAGAAACAGAATGCTCCTGTGCTGTTGGTTGTAGAAAGCTTAGGGAGCTCTTACCATACTTTTGTTTTCCTAACCATTCTATTTGTAATACGTGCTCATGTGAGTATCTTGGTGTTTGGCTATGTCTTTAAGGTACAGCCTGCCCAAGACTTGGAATGGACAAAGGAGCACTTCTGTAACTGTATTTTAGGTGATAGCAGTGACTCTTAATTTTTGTAACCCAAAGGCTGATCAACCTTCTCAGCTGGCATGCACAGTTGTGTATCCTGGCAGAGACTGAAAAGGAGTGACTAGGGCTGAAACTTATGGACTTGTATTCTGGAGCACATTTAGCCAAGATGTTCAGAATTCCCTCACAAGCTTGTGTTAATGCCTCTGTTTTACTGATATGAACTAGAGGGAAATTTTATGGTCTCCCTTGTATTTAGGTCAGCTGATGCTTTCCACTACAAAGGCAATCTTTTCTTTTGAGAGATCTCAAAGATGGGTATTTCTAGCTCATCTTTGATGATCATAGAGGGATTTTCTGTTTTAAAAGTTGTGGTTTCTTGCTTCTCTCAGAAAAGATTTGTAGAAAGAAAGAAAAGAGAAAATAATTGACTATTGCAGCACAAATGGTCTATTACATCACCATTACACACACAGAGGTAAAGGAATATAAAGTCTGAAAGCTAGCAGTAGACAGGAAATGCTGTGTTTATGGTGCATCAAACAGCATGGAGAAAAGGTAGCCTCATGAGTTAGCATTTGTTATTTGTGTAAAATAGCATGTTTGTTTACAGTTTAACAACTGTAAGCTTCCTGGAACATGTATATTTACAGTGCCTTGCAAAAAAAATAGGAAAAGGAAAAATGTTCATACTTGCATTGTACTTGCTGCAGGCACCAGGGGAAGACTTGAGTTCTCAAATTAAAATGCAGGTGGTAATGATGTGCTGCAGAAACAATATGAAATGTTGAACTTGCAAAGGAGAGCAGTTTTCCTGGGTTTAGTTAGTGATGCAAGCTCTTCTGTGCTAATTAGTAAGAGATTATTTGCTGGACTACCAAGTTGGTTAATTAAAGTATGTGAAAAGTGAATAATTCTGTAAAATTCACTTCTCTGTTGTGCAGGTTTCCCTCTGGGAGCTTTCTAATTAAGGGATTAGAGACTGAAGGAAGAGTAATTGTGAACTGACTCGTGTTGGGAAGAGTGATAAATATAACAGGGAGCCATAGTTTGTTTTGGGATGGTCTTAAGTGGGAGCTTAGTTATATTAGATAAGGGATCACAAAATCCCCATCTAATATCATGTAGGGGAATCTAACCTAGTAGCAAATGCAGAGTAGCTTTTGACACAGGGAGGTTGCTGTGCTGACTATTTTAGACATGAAGCTCACTCTGATTTGGGCTGAAAGCATGTGATTCTTTCTCCTCAGAGACTGGAGGACTGGCTCTCAGTGGGTGATGAAGGAAAGGTTATAGAGTATTCATCTGGGTGCTCTGGCACCTCCTGAGTTTTGACTCTGGTTGGATTGCCCTTGTCTGTGACCTGGTGAAGCATGCTTCAGGTGAAGCATGCAGGATGTGCTGTAAGGGAGAAGAGTTCCACAGTCCCATTCTGAACACAGAAGAGAAAGTGGCTTCTGGGAACTGACACAAAAAGGATGCTTTCAGGTTAGAACTGGAAGCTTCATGGGGCTCATGTTATTAGCCTGTATGGATGTGGTGCTCAGCAAATCATGAAACATTGCACTTTCAACAAGGCCACCAAATAGTTTTGCTCTTTACAGTCCAGGTCCTTGGAACAAGAAGAATTATGTTGAAAAAACAAATTGATGGAGGTCAGAAATGTTTGGATTGTTTTGCTTTATTCCCTGGAGGTGTTTAAAAACCATTTGGATGTGGTAGTTAAGGACATGGTTTAGTGGCATGGCAGTGATAGGTTGACAGATGGACTTGATGGTCTTGGAGGTCTCTTCCAACCTTACTGGTTCTGTTATTCATAAGAGGCAAAAGCAACTATTTGTAGAAATCTCCCAAAGGAACAATATTTGTATTTTTGAGAGACTAAATTCAATAAAGTGAAACATAAACTTGTAGACAATAAAAAAGTCATGGGGTAAAAGAAGGGTAAGAGAACTATATCAAAACTACTTTGTTGCTGCTACTTTGAATGCTCTATTTCTAGAAGCTTGCCAGAAGTGTTAATTAGTCTGTAAATGCATGTCAAAGTACAGGTCTGTTACTTGAAACATATAATTATCTGTATTACCAGTATATCTCATTGACAACTAAAAATTTGTAATAGGTATAGGTAGATCATTTAGTAAAATAGATTGCCTCTCTGATTAGCAATGAAATTACTTCCATGTCCTGTTACGTAGATCCAGGGCTGAATTTACAGAGTAATCTCTTTGAACTGGAAATGACATTATTTCAATAGTTTTACAAGTATTAAAAAAGTTATTTCAAGTATGTTTCCACGTTTCACAGAATATCCAGGTAATGGTAATTCAGTTGTAGAAAAGGGTATCACAATTACTATTTGTTGAACTGGGCATAAAAATCAGTGGACCATAAAAACTGATGTCACAGCACAATATGCAGCTGAGAGCATCTCCCCAGCTGGGGGTTGGATTATTCCTATATATTCTTCATGGTTTTACTCAGTGTTTGAATGTCATAGGATTCCCCCACCCCTCTAGTGTGACAAAGCTGAAACCTTACATAGGCACTGCAGGCAGAGCTGTGAGTGGAAGTCAACCATCAACACACTTGTGCTGGCTTTAAAGAGAGTGGATCAGGCACTGTTTAGCTACAGCTTAGAACAGGATCTGTGCCAGAGGGCTGCTAGGTGAGCCAGGTTGTGCCTTGTGTTGCCACAGCTGGAAAGCTCTTTTAGAGCTAAGCACAACAGGTAGTTGTCTGGAGCCTGTCTACATTTCTTGGCTGTCACAGCAGGGGTTACAGTTTATTCCTGTGGTTTATGGAACTGAAGTTCTGGACTAAGCTTTAACTAAACTAGCCTGAATCATTTGGGCTCGTCTAGTCAATGAGTTTAGTCTTAGCCTGCACTTAGCTTGATGTTTGCTTTGCTGTTATCCTATCTAGAGAAGAGCCAATGTGCCCCACTTAGTCTAATAAAGAAACAGAACCTATGCCTGAAAATCTTCCATTTAAGGTGCTTTTTAGCACCTAATGGCATCCACATTTTCTCTGTGGTGTCTTCCAGTGTTTCACTATTCATAGAATCAGAAAAGCTTTCTTCTAGAGGTCTCACCTAAATCCTATTTGATGTAATTTAAGCCTCTTAGTCATCTCCATGTGCTCAGTGGTTAGGATATGGGAAAGCAGCTGTCATTTGCATCTTTTAAAAGGCAAGGGAAAATAGTTTCTAGTTAATAATTTTTATTTCAGGTTTTATGATCCTTAGTGTCAAAGGGTGAAGGCTACAAGCTTGAAAGGAACTGCTTCCCAAAAGACAGATGTCTCAGCTTAGTCTGACAGATAATAACCTAACTTTCAGAGTATGAAGTAAACCTTAAGCAACAGCCAATGCAATTTGTCCTCTTGTGTATACCAAGAAGGAAACAGCATCATTAACTGACAAATGCTGAATGAAAGAGAGATGGGGTAGGTTCTGCCAAGAAACTGCAAAGTTGAAGATGGACAAAGTGCCTTGGGTACTCTGTGAAACAGACACAAATATGTCACTTGTAAAGGCATATCTCCAGTGTGCCATGTAAAGAATGCTGTTAAGGGGTTAGATTTCTCTGTGTTCTTTGGTAATTAGTAAAGTAGAAATGTATCTGATAATGGAGAAAATGATACTCAAATCCACAAGTGTATTAGTCAATGTTAGAGTATGAAGTATCTGCAGGTTCTATTATGGTGAGCTCTGGGCAGTGCAATTTCCAAAACTAAATTCTTTTTATTTCAATAAATATTCTTGTTATTCAGACACCCAGCTCTCCCTCCACAAGCCCTACTGTAAGCATGCTGGAATTAAAAGCTTGAATAAGAAGATAGCTTGCCTGTAGGAATTCCTTCTGGGCTGAAATTTGACATACATAATCTTCATATAATAAAACTGTTTTGTCTTTTTATTATATAATACCAATAGATAAATGAAGGGGAAAAAAAAGAACAGAAATCTTGTAAAATAAGAAAACAGGGGACAGGGAGGCAGAAAATAATAAATCTGAATTATTTCCTGCAGTTCTGTCAGTAAGTGTCCCATATACAGAAGAGATTATTAATAAATCTGATCAAAGGAAATGCATTTTTTGAGAATCTGGTATTGAAATAATTGAGAATCTGGTATTGAAATAATGATTAGATGATATTTCTTCACTAAGAAGGCAGGTGGTAGTGGAGAGGCAAAATTAGCCTGCATTTTTTTCATATATTTGTGCAGTTAAAAAAATAAAAAAAACCCCTTAGTTTTGTTGTAGTAGAGGATTTGAAATACAAAGTTATTGTTACCTGTGATTATGCAGCAGCATGACTCAAGACAGTATTTGGAGGGCTGAGGTCTCCACCTCTTGTGGCTGATGGTGTCATCAGAGCTATTTGCATGGCCATATCTGTTACATGGTTCTTTAGCAGTGTTTTCAGATCACATGTAGTTGCAGGTGTTTGCAAATATGGTGCTGGAATCCAGTAGGTAGTGGAAGAAAACTCTATTAATAAAATGATGGAAAATCATAGGCCAAAGCTGTCCTCTGGCTTCAGGTGCTTCTATATTAAGACGCCCACTTGAATTATGCTGGCCATGACTTGTGAGTTGCTGAGTGTTGAAGTGTTCATGTTGCTTATTTTAGAAATACTGAATACTCCTAATTTTGTGTGAATGTTGCAGCTCCCTGGGTGGTGGGAGGGCAGCATATTCTCAGAAAGGAAACCAATTGCAGCAAGAAAACGAACTGTTCTCTACCAAGAGATTGAACAGCATGTGCAAAGCTCATGCAAACAAGAATTAACTGCAAATGAGGGGACAGATGGGCTTGGCAGCCTGTCCTTAAAATGTCATCCAGAGAGGGGGGGAAAAAAAACCCCTTCACTGGGAGTGCATGGGAATGGGAGTGGGAGATTATTGGAGATTTCAAGCCCAGAATATTTGGTTTTGGAAAAGGAAAAACCTTATGCTGCATTGCCCAAAGAGGTTGTTGTGAAAGCCTCATCCCTGGAAGTTTTTAAGACAAGGCTGGATGGGGCCCTGGGCAACCTGATCTAGTGGCTGGTGTCCCTGGCAGGCAGGGGGTTGGAACTAGATGATCTTTAAGGTCCCTTCCAACTCTGACCAGTGTATGATTTCCTCTATTTTTTTTTTTTTGGCAACTGATTGAGATTTTCTTTAACTGCTCCAGGTAGACCTGAACATAAAGATTTCCCTTTTCTTCATTATACTTAATAGGAAACAAGATACTTACTGTTCTCTTCATCTGACCTGAAGAGAGCAACTGGTTGAGGAGAAATCCAGCTTCAAAGTGTCTTTGGCCAGCTCTGGCTGTTGTCTTGTGTATCTGGCATTCAGACATATGTTTGTGTCTGCCTGTGTCTATCTGAACCACCCAGGATGTAGGAAGACTTTAGAAAATTACATTTTTTGCAGTTGGTACATGAGGCTTGCATGCAAGTTGTGGTTTATACTGCACTCATTTCAATTGTTACACAAGTGGTCCATCCTTTTCAATATTCTCTCTTTAATTTACTTAGCTATATGTAGGAATTTCCACTAGCAAATACCTCCAAGCCTTTAGCATACCCAGAAGAAAGGGGTAATATTGAGGAGGTCTTTCCTGTAACTATTTCAGGCAGGCAGCCCATTTACTGGGACTTTGGGGAGTTTAGAATTGCTGAAGCTATTGTAACTGAAGTAGAAACCTTGAAATCATAAAGTCTAATTAAATTAAAACATTAAAAAAAATAGAGAAACAACATTGTTATCCATTATGTCATCATGTCATCTTGCTGCTTGTTTGCAGTGCTTTCAGCTCTCAGAAAATCTAAGCTGTCTTTTGTGGAGCACAAAACATGCCCAAAGGTCCCAGACCACTATGCACAGATGTTCTGCACAGCTATGAACCACTGCACAAGGGATGATGCAGTGAAGAATGAGCTTATGTCCTGCAGTGTCAGAGTGCAACTGAACTTTAAAACCCATGTGGGCTTTAGGCTGGAAAAAGAGCTCAGATTTTTCTTTTTAGGCAGGTGTAGTGAAGGAATTAATGCAGTTTTTATCAACAGTACTACTTTGGAAAGTGATCAGTCTCCTTCACATTCTTCCCAGGGAGATGTAACCAGGATTTTGTGAAGCAGAAACATGCCTGAGTGTTTCATGAGGGCAGACCCCAAGTAAACTTGGCAACCATGAGTAGATTAGTGGGTTCATCCTAAGCAATATAGCAGTCAGAGCTGTGAGGGTGTAAAACCCAATGACAGGCTTATTAGGGTGCTGAAAGGCTTTGTGGAGCTTTGCATAGGAGTGGAGCTGCTAAACCCTTTATCATGACCAAATATCAATGAAAGAATTGTTTAGCACCTACTTCAATTCCTCTTGCAGTTGTTGGTCTTCACTCTCTGTCCTAACCTGTTGTGTACTGTGGCTTGGTACTCTTAAGTGCTTGTTATCTTTCATTCCAGTAGGGAATTGTGGAAGTGATAACTTTTTGGAACAGAGATGGTGACTAATAAAACTAACTCTAAAATGAGCCCTGCTTATGCTAGCTTATTACTTTTTCAGGAATTCTTCCTTTGGGATAAAGAACTGTTGAGTCAGAAAGGGATAGAGACAAGTGATGCATGCTCAGATACTAAATGAGTATGTTCAAGGGTTGTCACCTACCAAAGAAGTCTTTCCCTCCCTAATTCATTGGTTACCAGGATATGTTGCCTGTCATTTTGACTTTAGCTGGAATGAGGTGCACAGCTGCAGAGAAGGAGAGTTAGGATCTAATATGGACAGATGACAATCATGTGAAATAATGAAATTTGCACTTGCTAGAGGTGTCATTTAAAAAAAAAATCTTGCAAGATCTTCAGAAATTCTCTTGCATGATTCAACACTTAAAAATAGGTAGCATTAAGCACTGAAAAATCATTAAGTACAAACTGAAAGGCTGCAAATGCGTGTCTACAACTTCTTTATGCAGGTATCTAGATGCTGTTTATTATCTTGCATTTACAATTATGAAGCATCACTAAAAAAAGTTAATATTGCTAAGATGCAGCCAGCTAGATAAGAGGAAAAACCCCAGATGTTAAAAAACAAGAGGCTGTTCCTCTCATTTGTAGATAAGAGGAGGCCAGGTTGCAGCTGAAAAGGGGAAAGCACTTAAAAGCAGAAAATCAAACCAGATAATTTACATAGAAAAAAATTTATGTAACAGTTACAAAAAAATGAGAATAAAAGATGTGAGTTTAACTTTAAAAAATGAAGCCAAACCACACCCCAATATACTTCTATAATCACTGGTTATTTTATGAGCTCTGAAGAAGAAGGAGTGCTCAACTTGGAAGTTTTTCACTTTGATTTTTGCATGTCTTAGATTTAAGAACTCAGGACACTAGAAGCTTTAAGGCCACTCAACAATATTCATAGTAACCATGCTTACAAACACCTGTTTGTGGAGCACCCATTGCTAGAGATTGGTTTGAGTGGGGTCCCACTGGTGGCAAGTTGTGTGTGTATCTTGTGCTGTTGTTGGATGAATACTTTGGTGCCAGCAGCTATCCTTGTCTAGCTTTATTCATTCCTAAACACGGCAGAAACTCCCAGAAACTTCTTTATAATGAAGTGTAGACAGGTTGATTTTGATTGCAAAAGCCTCAAGGATTTTAGAGACAGATTCAACATTGTCCAGTGTTTGCCTGCAATCCCAGGGGAATGCTGGAGAGCCCAGATGGGTACCCAGGAGACAGGCACAAGTCAGTAGGAAAGACTCTGTGACCTGAGAAGCCTGAAAGCAGGTGCTATGCATGGATGCATGCCAGAGCAGGAAAATATTTTAATGATTTATGATGGCCATAAAGCACAATGTGGCCCTACTACAGCACAGGGAAAAAAGGAATTATGCAAGGTCTGCTGCTTAATATTGACTGACTGATTTGGTGGATAGCTTGGGCTTTATCCTTTGAGCAGTGTTTTATGTGGCTGTATTTAAAAACACTCATGTTTGTGCTTTTGCTGCTGTGGAATTTATGAACTATAAGGCTTCCCAAATCCATTAAAAATCCAAAGAACAAAGGTTTAAAACTCAGATGAAGTATAAAAAGGTGCAAAGATCCCAAAAAACCCTGATGTCTGCTGAAAATGCCATATAGGGTGCAGAGTTGTTGCACAGTTCTGTTCTTGACCATAACTGCACTATCTATATACACTTTGCTCTTCCTCTGGCCCAGTCCTGTTAAATGAGAAGCCCTTTTGAACTTTGGGTAAAAAATTTCTACCTGGTGCCAGGGTTTTTTTTCTGCTTTGTATTATTTGTAAGCATGCTTCTCAGTAGCTGTGAGTGCACAATGCTTTTCTCCTAATGGGAACAGTGTAGAAATTAACTTTGGAATGCCTGGAATAGTCTGTGCAGATCATTATCTGGATAAGTTTCATTTAGTTTAATTGAGCTCCATTTAAAATTAAACATGTTGTATTGAAAATTGTTTTCCAGAACTGTCCTCAGAGCATCTTGGAAAGGATTCTATGCCTGAAAAAAATCAGTGTTGCTAAGACTCTGCCTATGGGAAGCTAACATGATCTTTAACCATTTTCCAGTGCATTTCCCCCTCCCTTACTTATAATATAATTTTAGGGAGCTCCTTTTGTTAAGATCATCTCAGCACTCATAATGAGCAAGTTGAGTCATACTCTGGTTTGTTTGCTTCCACTGGAGCAGCCTGCTCCAAGGAACTAGCTAGTTTTGCACCCTCTTTGAATAAAGAGAGAGAATAAAAGTTGTTTTGCTTAGGATAAACAGGGTAAAACTGTTTGTAACAGGAATATGTCATTCCACAATGGGAAAAAACCTGAAAAGAAAGAAAGGTTGGGTGAAAGTGACTCTGTTGGGTGTCACCAGAGTCTTTTCCTTTAATGAGGCAAGTGCTCCCTAGGGATTGTACTTAGGGACTTCTTGGAATGTAACAGGGTGCCTCACTCCTTCATACTTTTTGCCTGACCTTCATAGAATCATAGAACTGTTTGGGTTGGAAGAGACCTTTCAGATCATCAAGTCCAACCATTAACCCAGCACTGCCAGGTCACCACTAAAGCATGTCCCTCAGCAGCACCTCTATGTATCTTTTAAATATCTACATGAATGGTGACTCCTTTGCATGGAAAATAAAGTGTGAGATGAGGAACAGAATTGGTCCAATGTGTGGTCAACCCTAGTCCCACCATAAGACAACAAAACATATGAGTGGCCCCTGAAAACTGGGAAGCAGACTTTTGTCTAGTGATAAAGACTAGGTTAGTGGATACAAGACATCTGTAGAGACTTTGGTTTCCTTTGTAATTAATGTTGAGAAACAGGCAGGTTTGATGAGCTTGTCTGAACTACTTTTCTGGAGGTGCCTCTCTTTCCCTGAATATAAATGGGGTCTGGGTATCTAGGTACCAAAGTTAGATAGGATGACTTGGGGCCAGGAAGTCCTTCAGTAGGACCTCAGCAAGAGCCCTGTCATTGGGGAGTTTCAGGAGTCTGAAGACTTAAAGTGATGCAGAAAGCCTGTATTCTGGGAAAGATCCCATCATACATGAGAATTGAGAAGAATGATTCACTCATTAGTTTTTCAGCAGAAGGGAAAAATGGAAACAGATGCAGTCTTCAATGAAATTGCATATAAATTGTGTTTTCCAGTGACTAAATAAATAAATGCTCTTCTAACTTGCGGGTGGTGTGCTGCTATGCAGTCTTCTACAATATATGGTTTTTAGCCAGAGGAGACAGGAAATTAATCAATTCTAGCATGTGAGTGTCTGTAATTGTTTTTCCTAATATGAATTTGAAATGAAATGTACTGCAAGGAATGTTTCACTTATGGAAAAGATCAATCTACTCCTGAGGCCTTCATCCTCCTTAATAAGTTGCTTCCTTGTTAATAAGTTGCTTCCTTGTGAAGAGAATCTCAGTGATCCTTAAATTCCAGAGGCTTGTATGTTAAAAACATTGATGCTTCTGTAGGCAAGGTGATTGCAGCCATTGGTTTCTCTTTACATTAAAGGAGGATCTGGCAGCAAAAACCCAGAGGATTCCTAAACTGCTTTGCCAATGTCTTAAAGTCCTCATTGCAGGAGGAAAATCACAAGTGGGAAACTTCCCCTTTGTTAACCTGTCTGATGAACTGGAAATATTAAAGCAATTGTAAATAAAAATAGGGCCTATTCTTATTTATTTTTCTGTGAAGTGTTTTACCTGCTGCATGCTTGGTTCACATCTAGTACATTCTTCCTGGTAACCATGAAGTGTGAGCTGGGAGACTGTTAAAACTGGGATCACACAACTTTGTGGTTTCTTCTTTTACTCATCTGATTTATGTGGTGTCAAAGATATTTATAAAATGGATGTCTAGTCTTTCTGAAGCAGAGCCAACCTTTTCAAACCCAACAGATGTGCTGTAAGTACTGACCATAATTACTAAATAGTAACTGCATTGCCTTATGTTTTAATAATGTCTAAAATAAAAATTGCCAAGAAAACTACTACCCACTAAAGTTGCTTCTCATATAGCAAAATAGTCTGTAATGCTGAGGTTACAATACAGAAAAAATATCCCCAGCTGATGCACAGTTAGGGAAGTGGGGAAAAAAATACACTGATTTTCTGCCAATTTGCTCTAGATTATTTGAGCTAACACCATGGAAAAGGTCACTCAGGCAACTTGAGGACCTGTCATTGTGTTAAAAGTTTTAAAGCAATTCTTAGGAGAAAACCTCATTGGAAGAGAGCAGAAATTAAATACAACTTGTATTTCTCAGAGAGAGACTAGTGTTGGCTACTCTTGTTTGTCTAAGAACAGCCAGTAGCATGTAGGAGAATTGCTAAAGATGGAGAAGTTGAGTCAAGAACACCAAATCTCCCCTTGCAAAGATGAATGTGTTTCAAAGCAGCTCCAGTTCAATGAAATTTTGCTGAGTTTTGGTAGGAACTCTGGACAGTGCTGAGGTTCTTGGTGGATCTGCCTGGGTCTTGAAGAAGTGGAGAACTGGAGTTTCCCAGCCCTGTGGCTCTGGGCGTAGCTTGTAGCAGGAGAGTTCAGGGGCTGATGATCCTGTACATCTGTGACAATTGCTCAATTATTGTTTCTTATTAAATTTGTAGCTTTTGCAGGTAGTGGTGGAACTGACTGCCAAAAGGTTACATTTGCTGTTTAAAAGTGATGGCTTTAACACATTCTAAGTGTTTTGCTTCCAGAACTGCAGCAGGAGACTTGAGTGGTGTGGATATATCCCCACCATGAGTTCTACTTTGTTGCACTCTTCTTCTTGCCTGCCTCTCTACAGCCTTTATTACTTTTTGAAGGTTATGTCTTTATTTTCAGCCCTTCATCTTCTTTTCCAGTTGCTTAGAGTCATAGCCTCCTTTTCCCTTTCCTTGGAGCCTCCTCTGGCTGCTGGATTTTGGAGACAGGGGTTATAAGTGGCTGGATTAAACTGTGAGAGTCATGGAGTGAGGAGGAGGCAGATGGCTTGGTATTAAAGTCAGCAGCAGGTGCTTTGCTGTGATTCTCCACTGTGGTGGAAAATCTTTCCTCCTGTGTTAGAAAGACCTTTTGCCATAGCTACAGCAGCATCCTTTTGTCAAGAAATAAATGCAGGTTGCAAGGCTTCTTTCTCACTCACAGCTTTACTGCCTAGCCTGTCATAGTAAGCCACCTTGCAAAAGGGAATTTTACAGATGAATTCAGAGCACTGGAAATAGGCTGCATCCAGACCTCTCTGCATCACCAGAGACATATCTCTGTGGACAGATGGAAACAGGCTTAAGCATTTTCTTACTAATGTGGTCCAGGATCTACAGTGTTTTGAGCATGGGTTGGACTCTGACCTTGGAGATCTCTTCCAACCATAGTGATTCTATGATTCTGTGAAATATTTACTGGCCTGTAGGCAACATGGTCTGTGGGCAGAGTGAATTTGGGTTTGTCTGTCATCTTTCTATGTAGAGTGTTCAACTACAGTCACACTCATTTTCTTTCTAATTTAGTTAAGAGTGAAGAGGAAAACACTAGCAGCTGCTGGAGTTCTATCTACTCGAAGAATCTTTTTGGCATTAATAGCAGTGCAGGTTCAGTGGGAGATTAAGTCCAAGTGTTTGACAGCTTCAGGGTCAGATGTGTGAATATATTCATCACTCCTAATGGGATGTATTGACAGGAGATAGAAATACTGTATTCCATGCAACACTTTGGCCTGGTGTGGGAAAGGGTTCTGCTTCAACATGGAGGAAGCAGAACATCTCTGACAAAATTCTAGTAGTTGGAAAACAGGTGTTCACACAAAACAGAGCTTTGTCTTGCCATGGCTACAAGTAGGAATCTTCACAAAGCAGTGTATTAAGAACAAAGTTAACAAGGCAAACCACAACTTGATTTCATGTGCAACATCTTAAAGCATTGATGCTCACCCAACATACTATGGTGTTCTGTGGCTGTGTGCTGGACACTTTATCCAGCAGGATATCGTGGAAGACAGTATCAAAAACTTGATTAAAATCCAAACCCACCACATCTGCTGGCTTCCCTTGCTCAACTAGATGGCTGACCAGAAAAGGAAATTAAATTGGTTAACTTAAGAGCAGAACTTTCTCCTTGTGAAACCCTTACCCATAACTGTTTTCTCTCAAGTGTTTTTCAACAGCTCTCAGAATAATTTTCTCCATAGTCTAGTTACTTTACATAGTTCCCAAATAAATGCAGCTTTTTAAACTTAGATCAGTACACATGTAGCTAGTGCAATTTTTTTTTAACTTGCAACTAGGTGGAGAAGAGATCCACATTTCTTTCTAGTATTGTTTGAAGAGAAGCTATCCAGTGTTTCCTAGTCAAAACACAACCTGACCAAGTTCTGGTCAGACTTCCAGTTGCTTAGTTTTTCTGCAGCAATCTGCTGTTCTACCTGAAAATATTAAACCAATCTTTGATTTATTTTTTTCTTCCCCTTTGCTAGAAAATTCCTCAGGAAAAATATCCTTTATCTCCATGTGAAACAAAAAACATGATCTAAGCAGGTTCCCTCCACCCAAAGATCATCCAAAGTTTTTAGGTATTAAACATAACAAAGCAAACTTCCACAAAGGTTTCTGTGTCCTTACTTAAACTGGGTTTTCATTCCTTATCTTGATTTTTATACAGGAATGAGTAAAGGCAGTGCCAAGTATATTTAGTTTTCAAATAAACTGATGGAGTAGAGCTATGTTTAGGGTATTTCATCTGAACTGAGCGTGTGAGTTAGCAGAGATGACAAACTGCTACTTATGACTTCAGTCAGAGTTATTGAAGCCACACTGAGCAGGTGTATTGATGAGGAAAGTTCTCTCTCAATAAATATGTACATGTGTGTGTGTAGTTGAAGATGGGCAAGGCTAGTCTCTGAGCAGGTAACAGGTCCAACTCAAGCATAACATTTTCCTTTTGGCTAGCAGGCTGGAGGGTTTCTGTGCTCTGACCTCTGCTTCACCTGACTTTACAACTGTGCTTCCCCACTGGTGTCAGTGGGAAGAAGCACGACTAATGGTCTCTGTCAGTGTGTTTGCACTGGAGAGACAGCCAAGATAGCTGTAATTAAGATAGAGTACCAGAAGCAGTCTAGATGTGGTCATAAAGAAGCTCAATACTTTTGTGGGAATAGTGTTTCCATCAGGCTGTTCTGCTGGTTTAGAAATAGCTTTTATGCTTTGCTCTACCATTGCTTCCTAGCTGGTGATCCAAAGATGCCCTATGAGACCTAAACTGTACTGTAAAATGACTGGAATTGCTTTCTTTTCTTCACATAAATGTGCATTTCTCCACGAAGCCAGTGAGAGAAAATAAAAGGAATGAATGAACACTCCTAGTTTGCTCTAATTTTTACTTGGTTATATAAAGGGACAATTGCAACAATACAGTGAGTTGCTGTGGCCCAAGATGGGCAGTGATTTCTCAGGTTAATGGAGGCTGAGAAACACTGTTCAACTCCATGCTCTTGTAAATGGCTTGTATCATATATCCTCCCAGAAGGAAAATGTATTTTTAAGCTGTCAGAGAGCAGGAGTGACTGAGCAGTGGAAAAGACTTGTTTTTGTACAGTTCATGACAAGGAAGATTACTACTTGGAAAACTTTCCACAGGTTTTATTTTTGTGTTAAGAATTGTACAAATCTCAATGCAAAGTGGCTGACTGGAGTGGGAACAGTGACACTCTGAGTCATTTCTGACTGTCCTTAGTCCTCTTATTGTCCCCTGATGTGTCAGCTCAGGCAGCATTGAACTATTGTTTCCAGGGCTTTTGATTTGGTGGCAGCCCTTGCATCCCTTTGAGGGAGTGTAGGATTTGTGTGAATAGCTCAACAAGGACCACAGAAAGTCACTTCCTACCTCAATGTAACTTGCTTCCAGGGCCTTCCCTAGCTATCTTTTAATGTGGTATGTGATTAGTGGGGAAACAGTTGACTTACATTTACAGATTGTATTGTCTCTGCTGAATACCAGGAATCCCCAAGGCTCTGGCACTGCCCTCAGTGAAACAGCAGGCTTTTCTGAATGGCTTGCATTTGTTCTGCCTTTAGTTCTCCTTTAGCTTTTTCTGGTTGTCTGTTTTCCTTTGCTCATCTAGTAAACTAAACTAACATTATTTACCTCCCTCAGGCCTTCTTGGTTTTAGATTTTTCCCTGTGATTAGTCATCTGTGTCATGAGAAAACTGAAGCAGGTTCACAGCATTGCTAGCATGAAGGTTGCTCAAGTAAAAAGAAAACAAAGCAGCTTTAACTTCCCAATTAATTGACAGCATTATGGAAATTTGCCTGTTGAGGAGGTTACTTACAAGGCTTTCTGTGTATTACTTTCTCTTTGCACCTTCTCTCTTAGTTTTAACCTGAATATATCTTCTGGTGCTGTATCATCTAAGTTAGTTGTAGGTCCCCAGAACATCAGAAGAGATATTCTGGGAACTGTGCAGTACATTGACTGTGGATTTGGTGCTGATCATCTGAGCAGGACATAGGTGACTGATGGGGAGCTGAAACTTAAAATCTTAATAACAACAGGAAATCACAAGTTGAATAACCTCCAAATAAGAAAAGTATAAGTTTAACCAAAGTTGCTTTTTGAATTGAACTAACAAAGTTTATAAAGTGCTTTCTTGCTGAGGTGAGTGAGTTAGGGGATGGCAGCTGAGATTTCCTGCAAGATGGTTCTGCTTATGAATGCAGCTGTCATTGTCAGAGTGCCAAACATAATAGATTTAACCTAGAGGATGATTTGGCACAACTAACCCTGAATAAACTGAGAGGGGAAAAGGTTCTAACCATTAGTGGTGTCAAGTGCTGGAGTGACTCTCAGTGAAAGGCATTGAGGAAGGGAAAAGCAGAGGTCAGTGGTTCTGAGTGGGGTGATGCTGCCATTTGATGGATACTGTAGGTTGTTAACAACTGGGTTTGCAAGAGATGGGAGTTCTGAGGAAGAGGCTGAATTCCAAACCTGTCTCCTGTGTTCTCACCATTTTTCCTGGTTCTGCTGCTTTCTTAGTCAGGATAACAACAATGATCAACCTTTTCTAAGTTTTAAGAGGGCAGAACACCTGACTTGTGAACCAACCTTAGTCTTGGTGTTAGGGACTCAATGCTGTAACAATATCATCCCAAGACACCTTAATAAGCCTCTGTTTACTGCCTGGCTCTGGCTCATGATGGTTGATTCTGCTGTTAAATAAACTTTGGAACAACACTATTTCCTTTCTTTCTGCTTACCCATCTCTCCTGACAGACAAGGAGAACAGGACTAGCTGGCCAAAAATGTGGCTTCTGCCTGACATTTATTAATATCAAATGTGACACTCTGAAATCTGCCATTCAGATCTTGTAGAAATGCAAATTGACCTGTGTCTGGCTACCCTGGAGACTCAAAGTAGAAGTAAACATGCCCATATTTAGATGAGATTTTAACAGCTTCTGTTAAAATTCAGGTGAAAAAAACACACTTTAGTTTTTTATCATGATTTTGTATATTCTTGTATTTTTAAAACCCTTGTTTTTCAGTTATAAAGGAAAAAGGTGTCAGTATTCTTTGTCTCTTCTCAGAAAATTACAAGTCCCACTCATTTTAAGTCAATTTTGTTTAAGCCTGCAGACTCAGTGGTCTCCAGGATGGCATTCAAATGCTGTACTTTCAGCTAAAGAGCAAGACTTGTATCAATTCAGTAGAAGTCAGTAATCAACAATAGCTTTTTTGGAACCACAATGAAATATGCCTACTGTGTCTAAAAAATAGGTTATTTTAGCTCCAAATTGCCACTTGCCTCCTACTCATAATTCTGACACTTGGGATTATTTCTGCTTCATCCTTGAAAGCTTTCCCAGTACATACTAAGCAAGCTGAAGCTCATAACCAAAGTCCTGTCCTTGCATGACTTTCTTCTCACATTTAAAAGAAGCCAGGACAAAAAAAATACCCAAACCACCAATGAAATTTGTTCCTCTTTCCTGATGAAGACCTATGTGCCTAGCTTCCTCATGAGTCATCAGACTTTCCAACCATGCTTTATCAATTAGATTTTTCTCTCCCCACCTTCTTTTTACAGATGAAGTATAAGCAATCTATGCTGAAAGGTTAAACCTTTCCTTCTGAATTTATGCCATTCCATAGTATATGCCAGGTCACCTTAATACTGGTTACTTTATAAAACCCAACTGCTTTAATGTGTGCACCTCTGGCAGCATTATGGTGAATATGTTTGTCATTCAGGCAGTGTGCCATATAATACATATATATATTTAAAATCTCTAGTGTTGTATCCATACCCAGACTTTTCTCATCTAGTTTAAAACTTGGTTTTGCCTTTCATCCCTTTATGACTTTCCAGGAAGAGTTTCCAGGGCTGTAGTTATACCAACTCCTTAGTTCTGGTTCCTCAAGCCAAGGCAATCTTCATGCTCCCCATATAAGAACAGAGATGGGAGATTTTACACACAGGAGCAAAATCCTATTTAGTTTGTTTGTTGCCTAGCATGGCCATTTGTTTTCAAAGATCCTTGTAGCTGCTATCAGAACTATAAAGCTTTCTTGTGGCTCTGAATTCAGATAAGCTTAAACACACCTGAGGAATTAAGTTTACAGTCATACAAAGACACTCAAAAGCTGTTTTTCTTTTCAGAAAAGCTATTTAGTTTGCTTTCAGATAGTGCTGCTGCTCTACAAGAGATCACAGGGGAAGGCTGTCTCAATCTGAAATAACAGATTAAGGTATTCCCAAACATTAAAAAATGTCAAAATCTTAACATTTGCACATTAACAAAAAAAAAGTCAACTCTAAGTCTTTTTTCCTTTTTCCTTTTTTCCCCTTTTTCCTTTGTATTTTCTGTTTTCCATTCTCCCCTTTTGCCCCCCCTTCTCCTCTCCCTTTTTGCCCCCCTTCTCCCCTTCCCTTTTTTTTCCTGTTCCATGGCTTTCATTTCAAGCAGGGAGTCTCCCTATAATCAGACCACAAGAACCAAGATTCCCTATGGCAGAGACAGACAACATCATACATTGGGGTAATTTGGGTTGCTTAGCTGATTATCAGTTTCCTCTTCCCCCAGTCAAAAGAAAGGATGAGAAGATTTTCAGGATGGCATCCTGCTCTTATTTGAGGGCCACTGTGAAGCTCCCAGCCCTTAGCTGGGTGAAGAAACCTCTCTAAGCATCTTTAATCATTTAGTCTTCTTCTGATGTTTTCAAGCTAGAGGACAGAACTGTCCTTGAACTTATCTCACCTAACCAGGGAGAGATCAGGGAGCAATTTGATCCTGAAAAGGCAAGTGTTGATGTTCCAGTTCTTCTACCAGCAGAGTCTGAGAGGGCTTTTTAACCTGCATTTATACACTGTGAGTGTTGAGCTCTGGCCTTCCTTGCAGCCTGCTGTGAGTGATAACTAGTCAGATAGCAGTTTGTCTCTTAAAGAAATTAATTCAGTGGAAACAGTGATATGACTGCTAACAAGCAGCACAGAGGTGGATGTGCTCCTCTGCTCTGCTCACCACCAGTCATTTGTATCTGCTTATCTCTCTCACATGAGGACCAGTCATGGTGTGATTGGAGGTTTATTATAGTGATGTTTTATAACAGGGCTACTGCCTTGTTGTTTTTTTGCAGATCCTTTTTTTCTATAGAGTGGTGGGGACATGGAGGGAAGGTCTGAATAATGCATAGCCACAAGGTGATGGTCCTACACCAAAGATTCTTGACAAGTAAATATAGCTGCTGTGCGTGATGGATCCTTGAGATCAGGCTCTGAGGAAAAAAACAAAACAAAAAACCAAACAACTTAATTGTCAGAAATTATCTTTAAAATATCTTACTGGGAATCCTATTATAGCCTAAAAATTCCAGGGAGTGCCTGTAGCTGTTATTTCCCAAGGGCCCTAGCAATTCTGGCCCTCTGTGATCAGGATTCAAATTAAAAAAGAATGAACACAGGTTGTGGAAAAAAATTCTAGTGTGGGTGGAAACTGTTGTTGTGAACCTTTTGGAGTCATATTGATGTTTTTGCTTAATTAACAAAATATTAATACAAGAAATGTGTTGGTTTCAGGGACTAACTAATCCAGAGATTTTTCTGGAAGAATAAAAGACACTTTCTGCTTTAACTAATTGTGTCCTCAGTGCAGAGATAACAAGCTTGTCATAGAGAGCTAGAATTACAGAGCACATATGTTGCCATGCTCATGGTTGTAACCTGAACTCAGACCAGACAGAGGAGGCTGATTCTACAAATACAGGTTTTCTTCTTATGAGGTTTTATTGGACTGTGTATGCTTCACATGCTGTTCTTTATGGCTAGGAGGAGGGTAATGGATGGAGGTCAAGGGAGTCCTGTAAATAATTCTTTTGGGATAGTGCTGCTCATTAAGCTCAAGAAGAGCAGGGAAGGTCCAGGCATGATAGTTTCTGATGGTTCCACTTGTGTTTGTGACTTCAAGAGCACTGGATGTGTTTGCAGTTAGACTTTCACTAGTAGATAATTCAGTGCTGAATTATTCACTAAATCTTCCAGAGGAGTTGAGCTTTTGGAAAGGAGGAAGCTGAGAAGAGAGACCCTGAAAACTAAAATAAAGGAGGAGGAAATTCTCAGTGTGTAGTCCCTGGCAGAATTAAGATTTCACTCTGTGTGGTAGCTTTTTAATGAAGTATACTAAACCAGCTCCTTAAAAACTCTTTACAGTGAATCCCAATGATGTGCTTAAAACTTACTGTTCTCACTAGGAATGAAGCATCTGGAAAGGTCAAAAAATCTGCTTACAGAGAAGTATTCTAATTAGTCACTTTCTGCATCCCCATGACACTACTTGCAGTGAAATTGAGGCAGGAGTTAGGTCTGTCCTGCAGCATCTTGAACCATCTGCTTTCAGATGGCTGGTTCTGCTTCATTTATTTTGACTCCTCTTCATTCCATCTGACTTCCAAATTTGTCTTTGACTCTGGCTCTCCAAGTGTATGTCTTGACATGCGAGTGTGCTCTGATGATGCATTCCTTTCCTTGGTGATGATGCCACTTCTCCCATCAGTCCTGGGTTTGGTGTAGAATTTAGTACCAGCAATCATCCACATGAAGCATCAATAACATCTGCTTGTCCTCCTTTTTTCCAGTCTTGTCTCTCTTTCCAAGGACCATCTGTTTCAAACTACTTGCACTCTTCCGAAATGGCCTTTTTCCTTTCAGTTTTTTCCTTCAGAGTTTTATTCCTGTCTTTCCATCAAGCTCAGTAAGGCTCTACATCATTCCAGTTCTGATTCCAGTTCTGATGACTGTCTACCATATTTGGATCTTTCCAAAATGCCATGTGCTCATGGTTCTGTTGTGCCTTAATTTTCTTTCAGTGCCTTGCCTCTGCTTAGCCTTTCTTCCTCTGTCTGCTCCCAGAAACTCTATTCAACACTCTTCTTAAGATAACTGACCATAAGGGTTTGGTCTAACAGTGACATTTGCAAAGTCATGATGCTGGCAGATTTCTTCAGATCTTAAACTAAATACATCTTGGTCTAATGACTGCTAAAATAATTAGTGCCATTTAAAAAAAAATAATTGAAAAAATCAAATCCAATCTGTTCTTCAGAAATATTTTCAGAACTGCTTAAGGTGACTATTGAAATTTGCTACACATGTTCTTAAAATATAACCTTGATTAAGCCAAAATATGTGGCTTAATTGCTGTGGCATGGTCTTCTTTCTCTTCCAGCTGCATTCCTTATCTGCTTAAATTTTACTTTCTGTCTCATGTAATGTAATGGTTCATGCTTTAAGCTATACCAGAGCAGGGAAATCTAAATTTAATTGTGTAAAATTGACAGTGACCTCATTGCCTTGAGGACTGTTTTGTAAGGAGAAAGTATTCTTACAGTGGGAATGATTCAAGGGAGTAACAATGATTGCAGGCAGTAACAATGACAATACTCTTTCTTCATAGGGAGTGGCAGAGATCTAGTGAATCCAGGATACACTAGGAAGTTTACTGTCCTCTGTGTATGACCTTACCTTGGAAACCTCAGGTATTTATTATGATATCTAGTTAGGAGAAAAGAAAGAGGAAACTTACCACTTGTGCTAATCTGGAAAAGGAACCTGATGGACTGTACAGATTTGTAGACTTGTTTTGGTTTTTTTTTATATATTTGGAACACTTGTTCCCACCTTGAAAAGGTTTTGATTAAGTAAGACACAGCTCTTTCTGCTCTTTTGTCCTATAAGAAGTTAAAGACATAGAAAGATTCAGTAATTTAGAAAGGACATTTTCCAAAATGTTTAAACCAAATCAGGTTTAAAATAAGATAATCAAATTTATGAGATGTTTTGACCTGTTTTATGATGCAATTGATACCTAACTCCAGCAGAGAACCACATTCATAAATACATCTGTATTTCTTATGAATTCTGGGGGGAAAAGTGGTTTTATAATTTACTAGAAAAAGTGTTTGTGAAAAAAATCAACTGCTTTTCTTTACCCAACAAATTACTTTTATGAGCATTCAAACTTGAAGCTTATCAGTGTAACCTACTCTTGCCTTCCCACACACGTGCACACTCCCAGCTTTTAGTACTTTATGTTCTGTAGCACTCCAGTGTCTGTGAGAGTTAACTAGGCTCTTTTTTGCTTCTTCCATTGTCAGCAAAATGGCAATGAAATGCATCTTATGGATCCTTCCTGTTTATTAAATGTTAGAAATAATTTACTTTGGATGGCAGATTGAGTAATCAAGAAACCAAATACAAACATTAGGAAATGTTCCTTCCTATATAATTTCATTAAAGTTCTTGCATGACTGAACTTAATAATGAAACTCCTAATGACTTCAGTAGGGAGAGGTTTGTACCTGGTCTGGAATGTACTGGAGAAGTAAGCCTAGAAACTAAGATGGGCTGCACTTGACTCCTTAACCAAGGTAACAAAGGGTTGATGCAGGCTCCAAAGGAGATAGAGACCTAAGCCATAAACAGACCAAAAAGTTGTCTACTTTCAATCTGTTCTCTGAAAACCAACAGAGGAGCTGAGTGACACTGCAAGAATTGATGCATATGAGTTTAGAACACTGATCATGTGATTGAAACATGAGCAGTGGGTGGCTTTTCCAAGGTTCACTTGTCAAGGATCAAAGAAGGGTGGGGGCACAAGGAGTCTCATGCACACAATTCCCATTGCATGTTACTTGACTACAAGCCAACCTCTTTAATCCATAAATATAACAGCTTAACAGAGCCTTCTTAGAGGTCTTCTGACTAATCCTGGCTGCATGAGAGTGATCTCCCCTTGAGCTGGGACACCCCTTAAGGTTGCTTCTGGAGGCAGAGACACCTCTTCCCAACAGCAGATCTTTGGTGAGTGACTGGTATCATGCCTAACCTTGTATTACAGTGCACTAAGATTTTGTCTTGGTAACTTTGATTCTGTCTTGGAAGTTCTGCATCATTGTTATATCCTTTTTTTTTTTTGCAGCACAGTAATAGAGTGAATGTTGCCATGAACTTGAAGTCACACTTTTATTACATTATTTTAACAAAACCACTCTTGCTGATACCTTTGGCAGTGGTTCTTTCAGCAGTCTAAGTTGTCTGTTCGTGGCAAACTGGCATAGTTGGAAGAAACCTAAATCAGGTTCTGCAACAGAAATATGCAAAGTTGTTTTTAGAATCCCTTCTTCTTCAGAACAAACCAAACTTTAGGGATCACAGCTTCACTGTAGTCCTGTCTGTATCTTGGTTTTCTGCTGCTCAAAATATCTGTAAGCAATGGGCATTTTTCTAATCCTGCAGAGGAAATTCAGCAGATCACTGTGTTCATTTCAAGCACTCTTTACAGAATCATGATTAATTTACATAATATATTATGTATAATACATCTAACAATATATAATTAACACTCTCAAGTATTATCTGAACTGAAAATGTGAAACTGTCTAAAACTACTAATCACTCTAGAGAAGACACTTGTTAGGAGTTTCCTATTTCAATTCAATTGGAGATGCCTCAGTGACCTTGCTGTTAAGGCAGTGTTTAAATGGAGATTGGAGAGGCTGGTGTCTACCTTTTTTTTTTTTAGAAGTTGCTGTTATACCTTTTAGTTTTTCTTAAATTAATTTCTGATCAGAAAAAAAATCTTAATTTATTTTTCAGAATGTTGAAGAACTTTTTATCTTGTGCTTTATGCCCTTCCTGCTAATAGTGTATTCAAGTGGATAGAAAGGGCAATGAGGGGAGTTTTCTGTATGTTTTGTGGTTTTCTTTTTAAAGTAATTTTACTTGAGATGAGCTCTTGGCTGCTCAGAAGAGGCTGCAGGCTTGTGCACGATGCATGCACAACAAACCACAACCAGTATTTTGCCTGTCTTTCAGCCCAGACCATTTTGTTCACCACATTGCTCTGTCTTTGAATAAGGTCTTAACCTGAAATGAATGTCACAACTAACCTTTATTCATTCTTTCCCTTTTCATTCACAGATCCTCTCCTTGCATTAGCTCTTCCTCTTCCATGCCCATGAAATTTCTGAAACTAAGGCAAAAGGTGTTGCTTACAGCTGAGCAGCATCTTAGCCTTATCCATACCTATGAGCCCATTTCAAAGTTGTTTTTTCTTCTGCAATGAAAAATTATGAACCATTGGCTTTCTGACAGTTTCAGGCTCTAACTATAAATATACTGGGGCAGGCCTTGACTTATGATCCCTTTTTGCAATACAAATTTGTTGCTTGTGGATGCTTGTCATGTTGTAATGCATCTCCACACAGATGACGGGATTGAACTTTTGCCTCTTTTCATTTGCTTCCAGTGGTGGACTGAAGCAGGACCTTTTCTGTTTCCATGAAGGACACATGAAATGTGCTGAGCAGAAATAAAACACATTACACTGTAATTCACTGGAGTACTTTGTGCCCTTCATGCAAGTTGCATGATAGCCACTGCCTTCTCTCTTCTGGAGCACTGTTTGAATCTGGTGCCTCTCCTCCATTTCCCTGGCCATTGCTTATTTTTTGTTCACAAAATGCCAAATTTATATGTAACTACAAAACATGGTGCATTCTTGCTAACTGGGTCATTCATTTTTCTTCCTTCTTTCCTCCCAAACCCAGTCAGGGCATAAGTTTGTTCTACAATGTGCTCTCCAGTGATACATCTCATTCAATTTTGAATGTCTTATATACAGGAGATCTACTTTGGAGACTATTTAATACTGTTTGAGAGCCAGATTGTGACTTGGATTTTGCATACCTATAAATCACACAAGCTATCTGCATCTTGGTTTCAGGCATACAGGATTTCAGCTACCTTATTCAAAGAAGAGGTATAAAGAAGTCACCAGAAAACTGAATTTTTTGCTTTGCTTAGTAAGCTAGTGCCAGAGCATTTATGCAAGTGCAAGGTAGTTGCTGCAGGACTGATGAGCATTACATGTGAAAGAGAGATGCTGACCAAGAGATGAGCATGTCTTCTTTTACCCAGTCTAGGTTGTCTGAGGCTTTTGGTCACTTTTAAACTTTTTTTTACTTTTAACACAGACTGAACCAAAAAACAATAAAACTGATAGCTCTGATGATAAGTAGGATGATGTCTCTACCTATTTATCCTCTGCACATCATTCTCTGAATCCTGCAGAAAAAGTTTCCTTTTTCTAGTTCAAGAGTTTTATCTTAGCTCGGATATTTGCTGAATAAACAAAGGCCTGAGGTGATGTTGGCAGTGAGACTTCTCCAATGTTTGAGGCAGTCATGTTACAAGATACAGATGGACATTGTATAACCATGAGGTGGAAGCTAGTGCCAATTATTTTATTTTTCCTTTCCATTAAAATGTTGCCAACACCTGCAGATGGGCTGTAAGCTAAGCTGTATCATCGTGCTTCCTAGAATCATACTGAAGTTTGTTCTGTGTATGGCTAAGACTGATAAATTCTGTCAATATTTGGTCATTGTGGCTTTGTCTCCAGGGGCTGGGTAATGTGTTGCCTCGTGGAATGCAACTGGACTGCAATCCAGACTGTGTGATAGGATTTAAAGCCTAGAGGCCAAAGCTGACTAAAATTTGTTGGTTTTATGGATTGTAAGACGTTAGTTTGTGGACAAGTAAGACTAAAATATAACATGGTATAAATTGACATGCTGTTGGTCTGAAGGCAGCAACAGTGTGCTCACTGAGTCTCTTATGACTGTTCCTTCACCTTCTCCAAATTCATTTATATAGGAAGCAAATAGGACTCACAACTTGTATTCTAATTTGGGTTGCCCTTTGTTGATTTACCTCATCATAAACTTGCCTGGTGGTTTGCTCAGGTGGATAAAAAAATAACTTATTTTTCTTTTGCTATGAAATCAAGTCTACAATGCATGAAGTTTCATTTGACATAAGTAGCATAAGCTTCCCTTCCTCTTAGATACTCAGTAAGATCCCTGAAAGTCAAATACCTCAGTAAAATCTATTTTTATGACTATGAATACTTCACACTGGTGAGACTTCAAATGACCCCACAGGTAAACAGAGTTTCTTCATGTGATTCATTACTTTTTTCTTTCTTCTGCAGGGGTGTCTTGCATTTAACATCTCTTAAAGACTATTTTGTCACTGGTATTTCTTCTGCCAGTAATAACTCCACAGAGCAGCAGATAAATGAATTATTTCCAGGTGGAGTGAGAAGTCAGAGCTTTTGTTATTGCCATTCTGCATGTGAGTGTAATGAGGTGTCAAGGAAAAATTAAGTTTGTGGTGTTTCTTCTGAAGTTAGATCTTTTCAGTTCAAGCATAGCTTCTACTGAAACAAAACTGTTGATGAGGCTTTCATGAGTACTTAAAACTGACTCACCTACTAGTTTCTATATAGAAGGTTAACAAGCTTCCACATACAAAGAAACTGTGTTGGGAACCCATAAGAAGTGTAGTGGTTGTGTTTTTATTGCTGTGTTACTTCATCCCATTTAAGCATATCTAATTTTGGATGTGAAGACTTTCTTCTGTTTTTAAATGTGGTTAGTGAAGGCTTGTTTATCATCAGCCCAAATTACTGCCAAGAGCTTTCCTGAGACTGAAAGCTTTATTTTAGGAGACTTTGAAAAATGATCTGTCTCTGAGAATTAGACAGGAAAGGTTTGATGATGTTCAATGGCTGTTCTTCAGCCTGTTGAACTCATGAGAGTCTATTGGACCAAGGAGCACAAGCACTTAAGAGAGGGTTTGTTCTTTGTAATGAAATTGTAAGATGCTTGTTATCACAGCTCTTTTCCATCTGCCTTCCTATCATTAGACAAAGCATGATGTCTGATTCTTTTTGGCTTTTTTCTTAAGGTTTTTCTAAGTTCTAACAAACTAAATAGTCAGCTAGCCATGGTAGCTAACTAAAGACATAATGCAGTATCAATGAGCAGATCATCTTGCATTTTTTACACTTCCTGGTCCACAAACTTTTGGGTTTTTTTTTCTTATTTAAATAAGTTTCTTTTCTTAACAAGTGGTGAGACCAGCAAATCATCATACTGGCTTCTTTCTTCTTTATTCTATACTTGCTTCTTCTCAAGATGGTAGTAAAACTACTACTGAATTCAAAGGAACAGGCTCAGGGCCTGGTACAAACAGTGAACCATCTGGGTATGATCAAGTCTTGTTGACTTTCTATGTTAATACCAAAAACCAGAAGTCCTGTTCCTGCTCATCTAGTTTGATTGGGGATATATATATATTTTGGCCACATGAAACTGCTCTGGTGAAGGTTCTGGCAGCACCTAGAGGAATGTAAACCATATGGATGCAACATCACAAACTGTATGTATCTGGTGAGGTTAACCAAACCCTAGATGTACTGGAACTGTGGCTGTGTGCTCTGGTACATAGCTCAGGGTAATTCTGCTCTTGCAAATCTTTGTCACTAAAGAGGACATCCTATGAGCTGTGACTATAATCTTTTGGTCTAATTCTGTAAACTTTTTTTTTTAATACTGACCTCCCTTAATAAAAACACAAAATTTGAATTTTTATTTCCCTGGGATTCCTGCTCTCATTTTTATCAGCTATGCCAAATCTCTTGTGCTAGTATGCCCTGACTTTGCAAAGCTTTAATATATTGCACCTACCACAGAGCTGAACATATCTTTTCATCTTCCATTCTTTGTCTATTTTTTTCTCCCTATGTTAAATATTAGAAATTAATTCTGTATTTGCTTGATTAGTGATAAAGTGCCTTTAGCCAATAAACTTTGAGTCTTTTGAATTTAAACTCCAATCAGTACAGTAATTTGCAAATATGATAACCTCCAGAACACAAGGCAGGTTAAATTTTTCATTTGCATTTTGAAAGCAATTCTTTCTAGAACTATCTTAAATTAATATATTGAAAATAAGGAAAGAGTTAAAATGAGCCTAAGCAAAGGCACTTGATAATTAGAAGCAGAATGTCTCTAGCAATATTAATTAAACTTTTGAAGTTCAAAGCTGCTATAACTCTGATCATTGCAGATGGTGTGGTCCCTTCTCTTACTGACATGGTAAGCTGGAGTAGTCTTCTTGAATTCAGCTTCAAATTTGGGAAGGATGCTAGTTAGATGGAGGAAGATCAGCATTTGAAGAAGATCTCAAGCAGCAGCCAGTTAGTGGAACTTAGAGTAAGAAACACATCTGTGCAAATTTTACCAGACCTAATGAAACTCTTGGTGCAGCAAGGGAGGCTTCAATGTTTGTAAAGGCAGCCATTGAAACTTCATACAAAGGTTCTAGAAATCAGTGAAATAGAAAGCTGGTGAGGGACTTTTAAGGATGTCAGGTAGGGATAGGACAAGGGGGAATGGATATAAACTAGAGAAGGTTAGATGTACATTGAATATTAGGAGGAAGTTCTTCACTCTGAGGGTGGCTAGACAGTGGAACAGGTTGCCCAGAGAGGTTGTGGAAGCCTCATCCCTGGAAGCTTTTAAAGCCAGGCTGGATGGGGCCCTGGGCAACCTGATCTAGTGGAAAGTGTCCCTGCCAGGCAGGGGGGTTGGAATTAGATGATCTTTAAGGTCCCTTGATGAAAAGTACTGATGAAAGGTACTCAAAGCTCTCTGACAGCAAGCCTGTCATCCATAGGATTGCTTCAGGAGGAATCCCTACAGAAAACCAAAAGGAAATGGAGGTTGCATGTTGGGTAAGAAGTGCCTACAGAATGTGGCCTGTGATACACAGCTCTGCAGAATATTGTGGCAGTGGGAACTGTGCAAAAGCCATTTATAGTGCAGAATAGTATAGAACTGTGGGCACAAGGGCTTTAAAGCCCCTCAGCAAAGGCCCCTGAAGTGTTACTTCAGAAAAAATTGATCAAAGCTAAGCTCCACCTCCTTCACTCACAGGAGCACTAAATTCAGGATGAATTTTATGTTAAAAACTCTTCCAGGACTTAGCTGTTAAACTTGAGTTCTGACTCATGCTCCTCAAGCTTTGGTTTCACTTCTTTCAGCAAGTGTTTCTTTGGGAAGATTCCCATTTGCAAAGTGATTTTTATTTTGGTGAAATAAAGAATTTATCACTGTGTCTATGGCCTCTACACACATGACACTCTTTCAGTGACATGCATTGACCAGCCCAGTTCTGCTACAGGTAGCCTGTCCACCCAAAGCATCTGCTGATGTTAGCAGCTGATCAAACAGCTGGTGTTGCTAGAGGATCATTTCAGTTCACCCCCTGGGATGACAGGCATTCTTGCCTGCCCTGCAAACAGACCAGGATTTGTTGTTAGTGTGTTCTACATCCTAGAGTTGAAAAGCTTTACATTTTCAATCCAGTAGCATTTTTAATCCAAACTAGCTAGCTGTGAGTGTGCATTAGCAAAACTGTATCTAAAATGTAAATGATTTTTTTTAGCCTCCATATACATTTTATTAATGCTTCAAAAATAAATATTCCATGTGCAAATAGTCTGAGTCATTTTGCAATGAACAAGCTGTTATTTATGTATTACCATTTCCTAAAGAGAGAGTTTCTAAGCATATCAGGTAGCAGCCATAAAAGTGAATAAATGCATTTTTGCAATTGGCTGTGCAGAAATCACTCCCTAGCAAAGGTAGAATCACATGCAATACAAATTGCTTGCTTTTGTGAGTTGGCAGAAAATATAATTAAAATAAAAAAGTGACATCTTCTGTGACAGAACCTGAGTAGGCAGTACAGCATTTATCACCTCCTGTTCTCTAGCTTTTCTTTTTTAAGATTAGAGGGATTTATCTTATGTGACACATACTCATGGTCTTGCTGGCATGAATGAAAATAAACCAAGAAATGGAGCTGTGTAAAATAAGAGCATGAGTTACTGCAACCAACAGGAAGGGGCAATTTCACCTCTGATGCTATGAAAAAGAACTGGACAAGGATGCAGACCATAAAGTGTGTTACTTACTGGGGTTATTTTGGGGTTTGTGTTCATGAATTCAATTTCTATCTAGGGAAAGCCATGCATGGAGCTGTTTTCTACAGAGGAGGATTGGATTGAGATTTTTGTTTGCAACTTTGCAAGTCTGAAGTTATTTTGCTAGAGTCAATGAAGTCATTCTGGGTTTGAGCTTGAAGCCTTTAATCAGAATGTCAGTGAGCAGGAAGAGGTGATACATGAAAATCAATGGTTGCTGTTGCTGTTTTTCTTTCAGATCAAGCATTTTGACATCTGGTTTGCTTGTTTTTCTGTGCTGAGTTTTTTGATTCAGCCAGGCTATGCATTGAGACCTGTAATATTCTATCAGGAGGCATGGAACCTGGGAGGTTTCTGAAAATCAAGCCAAGCCTAAAGTTTAATTTTAGAAGACTCAACCAAATATTTGGAATTCTGAGTGACATGACTTTAACAGAAAAATGAAGGGAGTGTCAACACAAATATATGCATATAAGAGGAGGAGCAGAGCAGGGAAGAAGATTAATTATTTTATGAATATATTTATCAAACCAGAGCTTGTAAAAGAACTCAAGTAAAATTAAAGAGGGTGGGTGAGAGGAGCAGGATCCAGAGAGTAGCTGCATACATGGCTTTAAAATCCTACTTTAGGAAGAGGGTGAGGTGTGAAAAAAGGGTAACCAATATTTAAACATGGAAATTTTGTCTTGTTTCTGATGAGTCATTTGTCAATATCCACATTTGAAGAATGGCTCTAAATGTACTCCTGGGGTGCCTGGAAGTGTGTACTTAATTACATCATGGTGTTGATGCAGCAGTGCCCTCCTGGGCAAACAGGGTGGAGATCAACATCCCTTTTCCTCACACTGTCCTTATGTCAGTTTTACCCCCCCAAAAGTAGAGGCAACCATTACTTGCAGTCCAGTGAGAGCTGAACCAGCTGTTCACCCTTTTTCCTTTCCTGTGTGACCACCCACAGCATCTGACCTGCAGTCATTGGGAAACAAGCACACCAAATCTGTCCTTGAATTTGTGTGAGCTTTGAAGGGTCCTTACACAGAAAGCAATGGCTTGGGTGGTATGTGAGCTGTTCTTTTTCAGTCTGGTTTTATTCCAGCTACAAATATCTGTGATGTGAGCACCTAGTTTGTCTGCAGACAGTGTCACGTGTTCTTTGGTATCTCAGTAAAAATGCTAGTGCTACACAGACCAAGAAGAAGGGAAGGGAATACAGCAATATAACCTGTACAGCACCTCAGTGCACATTTCCCTGGGAAGAAGGAAAGCAGCTCAGGTGACAGGCTTGGTGCTGAGGAGTTAACTGCATGATCTCACTCTGCACTGGGCACAATGGAGTGTTTTGCATGACTGGTGACTCTTCTGCTGTACAATTCATTATCTTTTGCTCATTATTTCTCCTGTCTTATCTACTGACTAAATGAGCCACTAGTTCATTGGAGTTTCCCTAGCAGCACCTTGCAGCCTCCAATGTAAACCTCATAAAAGCATAGTAAAATATCTGTAGGTTGTTTGCTAGCTATCAAGATGGTTTAGGACATTAAACACCAAATTGTTTAAACACAGAAAGTTTAAACTTTTAAAGTTTAAGGTGACTGAATGTCCAGTAATATCTGTTGTATAGAGATGCACTCTTTTAATGGGTCTCCCCAGCAGTGATCTGAGTGCTTTATGTGTAGATCTGTGAAATGGTATGTGGGTTGTTCTTTTTTCAAGCTCTTTTCATCCCAGCAATAAATATCTGTGGTGTGGGCATCCAGTTTGTGGTTTGGTTGTGACCACTCTTGCTGGTTACTGGTCACACAGTGGTTCATGTTTGCATGATCAGGATATTGGCAACAGGAATGAATTTGCCAAAAGAACAACAACTAAACCAAACAAACCACAAAAAGAAAGGAGAGAAAAAGCTTTTGGAACTGCAAGTTATTAACTGACACTTCTCATTTAAGTAAGTGTCACTTACAACCAAATATTTAGACTCTAAATCAGAATAATGAAAAAACATTTTCAGAAGTGTGATGGAGCTTCTGCCTAATTGACATTTATACTTCCCTGCAGCAGAGGAGTATAAGGTTTCCCAGAAGTACCAACAAGTTGACAGCCTCAGTTTCTGCATCCTTGACATGCTATGTGTGGTTAGTATTTAAATCACTAATGTCCTTTACTCTAATTTTAACTGCTTGCTAAATTCTCTGCTTTTGCTAATAAGGAGAGAGGTGAATACACAGTTTGTCACTTAGCAACCTCAGATGAGTGCTTTGAACAGGTTTTGAATGGTTACTGACAGATTCTAAAAAATAGTTGGTTTTTTTGGTAGTGTTGGTGGTTGTTGTGGTGTTGTTGATTGGTTCAAGGTCTCTTTGTGGGTTTTTTGTTGGTTGGTTGAGAGGTTTTTTTGTATGTGTGTGTTTGCAGTTGGAAGGTGTGGACTCCATATGTGCTTGTGTGAACTGATAAGCAGGCAACTGAAGGGAGAGCAACACAGAAGAGGAAGTAAAAATGGATTTTTCTGTAATTGGCTTGCATATATATAGAAATTCTCTTTCTATTCTTTTAAGTTGTCTCTGCATAAATTTGCACCACATCCCTCAAGCTCCCTGTCTGTTCCATGGCTAGCCAAATTCTTTCCTACAGAAGAAACAGAACACAGATACTCTGGTATGTTAAACAACACTCCTCTCATCCCACAGGGTAGAGGAATTGGTGCAGGGACTCACTATTTGCTTATGGTAGGTGGCAATCTGGTTAATTCTTGACTCATTAGACTTCACCCTTGATCTTAGACTTAAGTAGTAACTGGTGGCTATAATTGAAATTGCATTAGTGACAGCAGCTGAGTGGATGGGACAAGGGTGGATGTGACCAGCTGTAATTGGGAGGAACAGGCCAGCTGTAACCAATTGATATCAACAGTGGAAAATGGTAATGGCAAGCAAGTTTGTGTTCCTTTAAACCATGACTTTATGCTGAAATGTATTTCCATGTAAATGTGAAAAGAAGCAAAGATGTAACAGGGAGGAACTAAATATTTCAAGATGTCTGGTATAATAATTTTGTGCTGTCTTTTGGATCAGGAGAGAGAGATGTATTCTCTTCATTCTTTTTTTGCTGTGTATTTTTAACACCCACTTGACTTTCCATTTTTAATTTTATTTCCCCATATTTATGTTGTTGTTATTCATTCTTCTAACTTTCCTAAGTGCTAGCTTTCAGATTTTCTCTGACACATTATTTCAGAGCCTTCTAGTTCTCTTCTTTTTCCTCCTCCTCTAATACTTTCAGAAGCTAACAGGTCTCTCTGCAGGCTCAGAATTTTTATTTATTTATTTATTTATTTTTACATTAGTTTCATTCTGGATTGTTTGTGCAGGCTGCAGCTGAACTTTCTATAGCAGTCACTTGGCAGTATGTTGTCAGAGATAGGACACCGTGCTGGTGTGTGTATGGCTGTGGGTACACAATACAGCACTTAAGGCAGGGGCTTCAGTCCCTCAGGTTGAGAGCACCCCTGAGAGCAGCCAGTGCTAGATAGATAACATTGCCAAATGTCTTATGCTGTCTGACCATTGTATGACACATTCCTCTGTGAAAAGCCTATGGAAAATCACATGTTTTTGTCCAAGCCTAACTTTGATTACCTACTGTTTGGATGCTGAGATGCTCAGACTGCCTGGATGTTGGAAAAACACTGATTACTTATTAAGGTCTCATACCTATGCAATTGGTTTGCTGTTGTGTAGTGGTTTTTTGTCATATTTCATGCATCTCCCTGACCTTGCTCACTGAGGAAGGGATGTGGAGTCTCCTTTTGGATAGTTTCTTGCAGTGTTGGGGGCTGCCTCTACATGGAAATGTGCTTATGGGTTCCAAAATCCTTACCATGGCTGTGGTAGGGTAGCATTTCTGACTCCTGTCTGTCTCCTTTATCCTAGCTATGGTTGGTGTTTATCACCTCCTCTCATTCCTGCATGCCAATTAATTAATCTCTGAAATCTCTTTCTTGAACATGTGAAAATCTTTCAGTTGCTAATCCAACAAAGAAGCTAAATGTATTTTTAGAAATCCAATGATCTTACTTGTTTCACCAGTGGATTTAAATGCTTTAAAGCTAGCTGATGTCTATTATGAATTGTGCAACTTCCTCTTCATAAAACACAATACTAAACTTTCATTTTTTAATTAATATAATGTGGGAATAATATTAATGCAATATTTTGACTCCAACACAATGATAAAACTTGTAGAAAATGAAAGCTGAATACTCAGGTCTGAACAACAGGCAGGAAGGTAAGCATTTAGTTCTTTGAAGCATGATATGCTTGACATCATTTGAGTGCAAGAATGGCCTTACTCAGTCAGACCACAGATCCACTTGGCCAAGTCCTCTGCCTTTAACAGCAACAAACAGAAAATACAGAAAGGGTAAAACCCAAGCATATTCCTCTGGATACTCCTGCTGAGCTTCAGACAGCCATGTCTTAAGTACTTCTTGAGCTAGAATGTCTTTTCATGCCTAATAACCCTCTGTGGATTCTTTTCCATCCAAAAATGTGTCTAAAAGTTCCTTGAGTTCATGTCAACACGATGCTCAGACAAAATGAGTTCTCAAGCTGAGCTACATATCCTTGAAAAAAAACCCAACTAACTCCTCCTTGGACCTGTCCTCTGGACATTTATTTGATGCCCTTACTTTTTAATTAATGATTTTGTAGTCTCCTATCACATCCTACTTTGACTTTGTTCTTTCAGGCTGAAGGCTTCTGGGTTATATAAAGTTTTCTTGTCCAGATATTTCTGCCTTGAGAGCTTTTGCTCTTCTCTGTATCCTTTTCTACCTGCTTCTGCTGTATCTTCCTGGAAACAGCATAGAGTTGTGATGAGTGATTGCTGCTTGAACTAAGATTTCTCATTCATACATGTAGTGATTCCTCTTCATTCTAATGAGTGATTTTCCCTCTCTTTGTGGCTGTCCTGCATTTTGCATGAACAAGTTTAAATCTTTATCTTTCCTATCATAACTGTATTTATTTTCTCTCTGGGTTGGTTGTACTTGTCATACTCATTGGCAGATTGTCATGGCATTTTTGACAAAGGGAATCTTCTCCCTTTAACTCTTTTTCAAGCTGTTTCTGTGTCTGAATCTACCAATTCTGAACCAGAATTTAGCATTACTTTCAGAGTGTGTGTGAGCCCTAGTCAACAACTTTGAGCTGCAGTTAAGAATGGTCCATTAAGTCCACTAAAAATGAAACAAATATAAAATGGAAGATAGAAATACTACAAAATGACATTGCTTCACTGAGCAGGCAAGGAAGCTTATTGTTCAAAAAGGAAAAGCTAATGGATGTACATTAACAAACAGGTAAGTACCCAGGAGATAAAGAATAAACAATTCAAGACTTTTTTTTTGGAATGTGGGTTTTCATCTTAGTATGAAGAGGGAGCTAGCAGCAATATCTGACTTCATTTCTGTTTTGTGCTTTGCAATGGTTGCTACAAAATAATCATAATTCAGGCTGGATCAAAGATAAGTTTAATGAACCAGGGACTTCATTAACATTTTGCTTTCCATATCTTACCACTGGATTAAAAGGACCTTCATGTTCTGTAGGAAGAAAATGTGTCAGCCCTCCATAGGACAGTCTCAGGATCCCAGCTGTACTTGGTACCACAGGGCCAAGATTACACAAAGCAACAACCATCTTTATCTCTTCCACTTTGCCTGCATCTCCACTTCAAAAAGGTTTAATGATTCACATATTTGTGCTTAGCTGTGCCATCAGATTCATGTTTTTATCCTTTCTTTTTCTCTTTCCTATACCCTGTAACTGCTGGGTTTGAATGTGCTTCTTTCTTTTACATGCTTGCAATGTTCATATTCAAGAGTTATAGGTATGACTCTCTCTCTCTCTCTCTCTCTCTCTCTATATATATATATATATATATATGTTTTTCCTTTTTGCTTGAGAGCTTACATAGTAGGAAACATTTTGTTCTTCTTATTCTGCCAGGAAACAGCTGTTGTTTTTGCTTTACAGTCCAGCCTGCTTTACACTGGTGTGCAATGGGGACTTGAGGGAACAGGAGGGTTCTAGGAAAGCCCTGGGAGACGAGGCTTATTTTACCACTGCTAACAGAGGAATAGGAAGGGTCAGGAGACTGCTTTTCCTGAATGATGATGTCTTTGCATGAAGCACTTCTTCAGGACTAGTTGCCAGGCAGTATTTACCATCTTTAAAAGGTCCACATTTTTCTTATGCTGAGGACCCCCAGCAAATTAGCAAATTTGCTGAGGTGCACCCAATACCTTTGTCTATGCCATTAATAAAGATGTTGAAGTGTTGAAGATCACCTGAAAATATAAGGCAAGCCAGGTCTAGGCTTGTTAGTGGGGAAGAGCACATTTTATGAAGTCTCTGGTAAAAAAAATATGATGATCTGATGGAAGCTGATACAAATTGCTCCGTAATTCTCTTGGACTACAAAAGAGAAACAGCAAACTGCTGCATTGCATCCACTTGTCTGAGTGAAGAAAAGTGAGCTGTGATTGGAGGGCTGCAGAGAAACTGCTTTCATGCCAATTGACAGTGGAAATCAGCTAGGAAATTGCTCAAAGGACTGGGGTTTAGTTACACAAACTTAAAATTAGAAGAACATTCTGTACTGTATGAAGGAAAACATATCTGTAACATTTGGTACAAGCTAACATTAGTCAGGGTAATTAAATGCAATGTTTTTTAAAGATTAATAGATGTTTTACTTCAATTGCTTTAGCAAGTACAGAAATGGGAGGAAATGAATATGGCTCTGCCACGTTTCCTTCTTTCATGTGTTCCAGTATGTTAATTTGCCAGTACCAGAGAAGTGGCTAGCTGGGTGCATTCTCAGGTAGTTTTCTGAAGCAAATGACTGCCCTATCAAGATAAATCACAGTCTTGAAAGTCATTTGTGAGAATTTAAAAACAGAACAGATTGAAAAATAATTTTCCGTTCCAAGAGAAGTATTGGTTGATTATTTACCTTAGAAATCATCAGGAAAATTGATATTTTTCATTGCAAGGCAAATTCTTGTCACCTCCACACAGGGAGAATTGATAAAGAAGTTGTAGAAAGTTGTTTTTCTGTATTTCTTGCCTTCCAGGGACTTGGAGAGTCAGGCACCCATCAAAATGCTGAGGCCAGCAGGAGTGGTGTCATGCCTGCTTGGTCAGCCAAGCTCTACAGCCTGCCATCTGAGACTGGGACTGTGACCTCTCAGATAGATGAGGCAATTCTTCCAGTCATTTTTAGGAAACAGGGATTTTTAGTACCTTTTGGAGTCTTCAAGATCTGTGTCCTCTGTGCAGTCAAGCAGGATTCTGCAGCTGCTTGATAAAGCCCTGAAGAGCCAGCCTGCTCACACCAAATCCCCAGTACAACAGTCAGCCCAGTTACAGTGGGAGCAATACGGTAACCTGCACAGATAAACATATGGCTCATGCTGCATGTGAGATAAACTAGTTCTTCTCTTGTTTTGTTTTGCTATTTTAAGCCATAGTTGTACTTTTTATTTAGTTCTTGGGTTTGTGAAAGCATTTTAATGTGCAGGCAAAAGAGCTGGAGTAGATCACGTTGCAGTAGAAGTGAGCACAGGAAAGTTTACTCACTGGAAATGCTAATCACAGAGGGATTGGATCAAGCCAAGATGCAGAACTCACCTTAGCAAGTGGAATTTGTTCTCACACAAGCCAGTTTTGTGCTTTTGGAGTGTTGCATGCATGTCAGGGGAAATGGGTGTAAGCTAGAGGAGGGGAGATTTAGGCTGGATATTAGGAGGAAGTTCTTCACTCTGAGGGTGGTTAGACAGTGGAACAGGTTGCCCAGAGAGGTTGTGGAAGCCTCATCCCTGGAAGCTTTTAAGACAAGGCTTGATGGGGTTCTGGGCAACCTGATCTAGTGGCTGGTGTCCCTGCCAGGCAGGGGGGTTGGAACTAGATGAACTTTAAGGTCCCTTCCAACTCTGACAATCCTATGATCCTATGTTGTTAGGTGGTGAGCTGGTACCTTCTATATTTGGCTCTCAGTACAGAAAGGAGCCAGGAGAGGTGTGTGCAGCAGTCTTGTTACAAAGGCAGCTTAAAATATCATATTCCAGCCCAGACAATAAGCAAAAGAAGTGACAGCAAAACTTTTGATAGTGTGTAGTGTTTCTTAGGACCATCTCTGTTAATCAGCTGGGAAGAGGAAAAGAGGCATAATTTGAGACTGAAACAGCAAAATCACAAAATAACAAGTAATGGTTTTTTGGACATTGGGTAGAGGAGGGAAAAACCAGTTACTTGGTTAGTAAGCACTAGTCTAATAGGAAATGTAGGAACTGTAAGTAGCAGTTCCAAAGAGATGAATCAGACAGAGTTAGCTAATGAATACCTGCAGGTATCATCTCTATCTTGTGTTTAAAATCAATTCACCTCAGTAGATGATGTGTGTGGATCCTGAAAAGATTTTTATGTAGGCAGTTTGGAGAGTAAGATTGAAGCTGTGAGACTGTGTCCCTTGCTTGACACTATGTAGGGCTAATCATTAAAAAAGGTGGAAAGTGATGCTTCTCTCCTAAGTTTGGATGTTAATATTTTGATTCCAGAAGTTTTTAGAAGGATTTTAGAAAGAAATTTTGATATAAGTAAGTTCACACAAATAAAAACCTGACAAATATTTGATGATAAAAAAAAAAAATAAAAAAACCCCCAAACTTGAATTTTGACAGAAAAATAGAAAATAATGGTAACAGAACTGGACCAAAGAGAGGTGTTTCAAAACTGCAGTGCACTTTCAAAGGAGGGATTTTGATGAAGGAACAGAGTAGGGAAGTGAGCTTGTCTATGGCTGGAGATGTTTGAGACCTATGAATTTAAAACCACTTCTGGACTTGTTTGTATTCTTACTGTGTTCACTAAATTTATTTAGGCATTCAGAGCCAAGGGGTGGGGGGGAAAGCCTGTTGGCTATTGTGGAGAATCAGAAATGACTACTCATTACTGAACTCTGGGAGAAGATTAGTCAGCATGCAGCTGTCATTGACCTTGAAATGCAAGGAAGACACAGTACTGTGTGGGAGTCTGGGAGAACTCCATCATGACTTGACTGACATCCACCTACTCCTGTAAATGTGTTTTAGATGCACATTCTGCCTTCCTTTGCAAATCAGTCTTTTTGGGGGCCTGCTTCCTTAAAATGCTGTTCAATTGCTCTGCAGAAGGGGATATGCTATGAGGAACAAATGGGATGTTTATAAGATAATGTTCCACAGCAGTCAGGAGACATAAAAATACCCATGTCAACTATTATGAGTTTATTTAACACCTAGTGATTGACTGTGACATTGATTTTAATATGCAAATTAAGGTACACTCTTTAGTGCCTCTTCAGTGTCAGGAGAGAAGAATGACAATAAGATTCAGTGCTGATTAAAAATCTCATACTATGGCTGGGAAGGAAAGGTATTCTGCTCTCCAGGAGAGGTATGGCTAGCAGAAAATTATATATAAAGAATACAAATGAAGAATAAAGTGTATGCTGTGGGTTTTGACAAGAAATGAGGCATGGTTTGACTATAAAAAGAAAAAAATAAGAATTGCTGCCTTTGGACTAACATACATGATATAGGTCTGTGAATAAAATAAGCTTAGTATAAAATATCTGTAGCCTCATTATATTCTCTAGAGATCAGTATTCAAGTGACAGAATAAGTCACAGTGGAAAAAAAAAGTCTTTTCTTTTTCTAGTCTGTGTATTGTAACTATTCACATAAATGTTATTGGTTCCTGTTAGAATTCAGAAATATTGCCTATGGTGATCTGGATTTATTATTCTGCCCTCTAAGTTTGCCAAGTAAGAATTGCTGTAAAGTCAAATTGAATTTGATTGCTTTCAAATATCTCAAAAAGTAGAAATGTTGGAAATAACATTTTTGTTTTCAGTGCTACTAACTGGTGGGGGAGCTTGAAGCAAATACATGTGTCTTTTATGGCATGATAAATGAATTACTTTAAGCATCTACATTCAGTATAGTTTTAATTAACTTTAAATTACTTGGGTCTTGGTTAGCCTTTACCCTTCTGCAGTGCAGAGCAGACTCCTGTGTTCTATGATAGGACAGTTCTTGTGCTCAGGGCTGCAAAGGCCATAGCCTTCCTAGGAGCAAGTCACTCAGATGGCAGCACCTTGTTTTCAACAAACTGGCCACTTCTCTAGGGCAGGCCTGATTTTCTCTTCCATGAAGAGTCAACAACATAGACACCATCTCCAGGACAACTGGGAAGCAAGGTGAGAGAGAAGAACACTTCTAATCCCTCCTGCAGGACACCATGGCTAAGATGCTTGTTGCAGTTTATGGCTAAATACCACCGTCTATTCCTGAGAAAGTGCTCTGCCAGGCAGATGGTGACTGCTACAGTTGGAGTGAGGATTCCAGTTAGAAAATCTCCACAGATCTTTGTGGGCAACGCAAAATATGTTGTACTGTTCAGGAGATTTTTCTATTGCCCAGTAAAAATTGCTGTGACTGGTTGGAGGCTGAGAACAGAACTCTGTCTTGCAAAGGTTTTAAAGACTCACCTGCTGTACTGTTCTATAAGAAGACATATCAAAGAGATACCTTATATTGGAGCTAGGATGAGGAACATCTGTATTTAGGCTGTATATTTTGAAGCAATTTCATTGGTTTTGTTTCGTTATGTTTCTAAACTATCTGTGTTAGTGCTAGGCTGTCCAGCACTAACACATTGCTGCACATCTCATATCAAGGATTTGTAGCTTCCTTTGCTGCTTTTTATGCCACCAGTGGGACCCTGTGGCATGCCTTTAATTAATTGGTCTTTATCCATCCTATCAGGGGACAGGCAGAGGAACTTCATATATTATTACTAAATAATGAGCAAATCCTGCTTTCTAATGATTAAATTTTCAAAAGTAATTTGAAATATGGATTGTATGTCCTTCACAGGGAGACATCATCAGATGGACTTCATTAATTAATCAGCAGCATTCAGTGCACAGCATGGCTGCACAGGTACTAAAGTAACTGTTATTTGAAGTTATTTTCCACATTTCTCACTGTTTCATAGGAAAATGGTCTGGGGGTTATTTTCTCAGTGATGTTAGCTCCTTTTACAACTCTAGTCCCATAGAGAAGGAAAATGTCTTAACCTTAATATGTGTTAGTACTTCTACACTGAGCTGTTAATCTGGATCACCCAAAGTCTTGCCTCAAGTTAGTCCAGTTTATTAGACCATGTGGATGTGGATTGTATCTGTTGTGGTGCAAAGTCATATGCTGGTTTCCTGTTATTCCACCCTCTCTCCCCTCCTTCCCCATACAACTAGAGTTCATTCCTTCAGCCTGGAGGACTAGGACCTCAAACCAGCACGGAAATAATGGCTGAAGTTCACACCATGAATGTTTTGCTTGCTTTATTGTTGACACAGAATACTTCAAGACCATTCCTAGGGAAGTTGGTAAAGCTCTTTCTTTCCCCTGAAATCCCACATGCTGGCAGGGAACCTTTGCAGCTGAACATGAAATTCCTACTGCTGATGATTCACATGTGTATTGATGTTGAAAGTCAAACTTTTAGGGACAGAAATGAATTTGAAAAGAAACATGCTGACTAAAGAAAAAACTTAGAATATGTGAATTTTAGTCCTGGCTCTAGATTACTTGTAACCAAGTCAGGTAAAAAAGCTAAGCCCATTGAGAATTAACACAAAGACTGTGTGGATTGAAATTCTTCTCTGAATTTTGCCTGGTTTCATGTCAGTGACAAAGACACCACAATACACTTAGCCCTTTCCCACAATAATGCAAAATGACATAAAAATCAAGAAACCACTTCCAAGAAATGAAAAGGAACAGCCAAAAGGAAAAAGAAATAGAAATGTTTGTGGTATAACATGGAGATTACTTAAATACACTAGACTGGAACCTCAAGATAAGTATCACTTACGGAAGAAGGAAACTTGGAAAAGAACTCCAAATAAGTCTTTAAAGTTAAACAGCAGAGGGAGGGGGATTACTAGGAGTTAAAAGACCTAAAATGAACATCACATTCAAATGCAGAAATAACATAAACAAATTAAATGTAAAATGAATAAGGCAGGACAAAAAAAAAAGAATACTTTGGGGAACAATTTTCTAAAGGCAGAAAAATTAAGAATATACTTATTTGTCAAACATATTAGGAAGCCTGCCAGATAGACTGTGGGGCCAATAGATGATCATGGTTTAATGGGAGTTCTCCCAGGGCAAGAATGCCAAAAAATTAAACCAATTCTTTTCAGTGAGTGTCACCACCAAGAAGACATTAAAACCAGAGGGCTCTGTATTACAGGGATTGGAGTTTAAAACTGTACTTTCTCAAACACAGGTGTCAAAAGAATAAGATTTAGAAGAAATAGATGGAGTAGATACAGACAAATTACCAGAACCAGGTGTTGTTTACTTGGGCACCCTGAGGGAATATATGTGTGAAAATGGAAGCTTTCAGTTCTACTATGGCACCTATTTATTAAATCAGCTGTGGTACCAGAGGAGGGTGGAATGGCCAATGTAAATTCAACTTTTAAAAAGGATTTAAGTAGAATGAGGAATTCAGAAAGCTTCAGACAATCTGTAAGTTTGGTAGTGTGGGAACTAATAGACACAAGGGTAAGTACAGTCTAATGAGGAAGAGCCAACACAGCTTCTGAAAGGGGAGGAAGGACCTTGCAAATCTGAGTTGTGTGATCATCATGGAATCAGAAGAACTGATCCAGTCAATGCTCTGCCAAAAACCCTTTTGACAAGGTCCTGTGCTGAAGGCTCTTAAAGAAGTTGTGCTAGGATAGGGGAGAAGGTCCTCTGCATATTAATAGCTGTTTAAATGGAAAGTGGGAATGAATGGTCAGATTTCACAAGTGAGGAAGGTGACAGTGGAATTTCTTAGCCATCTGTGTTGAAATCTTTACTGTTAAATCCACTAATAAGTAGTTCTACATCATATACTTAAAATGTGTGTATGTGTGCATGTGTAATATACATATTTATACTCTATATTTTAATACACAGATGAGAACAGGGCATGGAATTGTGTTCTGTCTCTACAAAGGAAAAGTAAAGCACAAAAGAAAACCTATCCTGGATATATGCCCACAGTAAGAGGATCCACATCAGCATTACATTTCCATGCAAGACAGGAGAGCCCAGAGTCACTGGAGATGGTGCTGTAAATGCACTGGCTCAGTGCTCAGCACTGTTCAAAAAAGCAGACAGAACATTAGGAACTATTAAAGAGGAGGAAAAAAAAGTCATGTTTACTGTTTTGCCTTCCATGCCCCTGTGGATAGTTACAGTTCATCATCATCTGGTGTACATTTGCAGAGGTCTGAGCATCTCTCCTTGCATTTTAAGAAGTGTAATATAATTACAAGAAAACATTGTAGGTGTCTCTCAATAGATATACACTCTACTTGACATAAATAAGATGGGAAGGATTGCTTGGGGTACAGGCTCTCTTATCAGAGCAGGGCTCTGTTTGACTTGCTTATGTTCTTATGACTTGTATATCAGGTTTTTGGTACATTTCTGTTAGGTTTTGCTGCCCAGGAGGCAAGCTAGACTTTTCCATCTTGGAGGGATAGCTGCAAGGCTTACTCCAACACTGATAAATTCATTCTAAGTCAGTGTAATTATAGGACCTAGAAACTTGTCTGGACAGTTGGTCATAGTTTTGCCCCATCTAGGTTGTTTTAACTGTGACCAGAAGGGAGAAGAACCTTCAAGATATTCTCAAGCTCTTGTCTAAATGCAAGGTTTATAGTGTTCCCTTTTGTGGTCCTAGTTCTATTAAGGGTAACATAGGACATTTCAGGTCAGTTTTGGCTGTCTCTCTTACAAGTCATGTCACAAAACTGTGAATTCATATCTAGAATCCTCTCTCCCCTGAGAGACCCACTCCTGCTTGCTTTGTACCTGAGTGGGACACTTGGGAAGAGACCACACACTTCATATATGGGTATATCTGCAGTTAAAAACAGAGGTGGGGAATGCATTGAAGAGCTGCTTGTTGCAAACTGTTCTCTCATCTCTTCTGAGAGCCAGGAAGAAATCAGAAACCCTCTGCATTAAATAAATAAAATGGTTAATTGAAAAAACTGAGACAGTTACTGTCTAGGTATCACTTAAGTATCATAATCTTCTTAGGAAGGCTGACACCTCTGAGAAGAAATATAGATGCTTTGCATGAAGTGCAGAGGTTTAACATCAACATTAGCACTCTACCTGTGTTAGAGCCAAAGCAGTCATTTCCCAGCCTTTGGAATATCAGGATTTTGCATCATTAGGTAGCATGCAATACAATAAGCATCAATTTTTCAATAACAGAGAGGCTTTAAACAGACTGAGGGGGGAAATGAGGGTTTGCACAGGCCACTAGGTTTGTCTGCAACCATGCAACTATTTCTGGCCTCTTGTTTCCATAAATTATAGATTGACAGCTTCATGGCTTCTCAGAGGATATGTGGTACATATAAATGTCAGAGAAAGAAATTAAAACATTCACTTTTCCTGTGATGAATAGCTCAGCATAAGGGTTTTATAATTCTGAATAAAACTTGTCATTTAATTTGCTTGGTGTTTTAAATGAGTCTGGGGGTACTGTGACAAAAAAAGGGGGGGGGGGGAAGCAAAAAGAAGCTGAGTCTGTTCATCCCTCCTGAACAGTTACAGTGGCTACATGTTTAACATGAGTGGTTTGATGGAAATATTGAACTGCTTTTTATTATTTGGTGGAAAATTTTAACTGATTTCTTTTACTTAGTGTATCTTGTACCAAGCCCAAGTGGTGGCTTTAATACAGGAATGTGTTTAGTCTGACTGCTGAGCATGGAGAGATAAGGACACTAAGCCTGACTGTTGCTCACAGAGGTACAGAGCCAGGTTATCAGGCATACAAGGATGAAAGATAAAGCAAAGCATGTTAACATCACCTTGCTATCATGCAGTACTAATCCTTGGAAAGTAGTTTTCTCTTCCTGATCTACTACTTTCAGCTGCTTTCCCATGGAGGTGTGGGCTCTAAATTGACAGTGAAAGTCTGACTGTCTAGGGAATCCTGCTGTGGCAGGGGGGTTGGACAAGATGATTTTTCGAGGTCCCTTCCAACTCCTAATATTCTGTGGTTCTGTGAAAACAAATGGTTTTTTTCTTATATTTCCCCAATTCATTTGAAGGAAAACATGGAGTTGTGATAGCCAGTGCACTTGATGTATTTCTTTATACTTTTTAATGATTAAATAAAATGACTGGCTTTCCATAGAACCTCCTGGAAAGTGGCTAAAGGAACATGGGAGCCTGCTTAGGGAAAGAAACAGCAGGGCTGAGAGCCAAGGGGGACAGAGATCAGAACTGGGCTCCTGCAGGGAGGGGGCCTGCAGGTCTGAAACTTTCTGGCTTCAGAGAGACTGTGCAGTGTTTGGGGTACCCCAGAGAGCCGCTGTGTTTGCTTGATGCCATCCTGTGCAACCAGCTCTAGGTGAACCTGCTCTGAGAGGGTGGTTGGGCTGGATGGTCTCCAGAGATGCCTTCCAACCTCTGTGAATCTGTGAAAACCAGTCCTGTGAGGAGAGATACCATGGATAGAGAGAAACTTTCATTTCTACTCTGAGATAGTGGTTTTGTGGGTTTTTTTTCCTGTTAAAATCTTCATATTTCTACTCTAACAATGCAGGTTTGCTGTTTGGTGGGGGTTTTTGTTTGTGTGTGTGGCTTTTGTTGTTTATTTTTTGTTGGTTGGTTTTTTTCCCTAGCTGCAAAGTCTTTGAACTTCTTTAGGGGATCTGATCTTTAAGATCAGCTTAAAAGCTGATCATCACTTTTAGGAGGTGATCTACACAGATCCTCCTCAGAGCTCCAGCTGACTTGGGACAGAGAGAGAAGGTCTCTTGTTTTCTTCTTTACCTCTTCATAGACTAAAACTTGAAGTTTTGGGGCCAAGTAAAGATAGTGATGAGATGTTGCCATGATTGTTGTAGACCAAGAAGTCAGAGGTGAAGTCCTGTGTGTGAAATTAAAAGAAGATGCTTAGAAAAGAAACTAACCAACTTTCTCTGGATACACAGAAATGTTCCACAGAACAAAACTGGCTGTGCACCATGTGCTTTTCATTTTTGGACAAAGCTTTCAGTACTTCCTAGCATTCCTAAACCCAGGCCCTCTGAGAGTTCACTTATAAAAGCAAATAAACCAGTTTTGAGTGTACAACAGCCTCTGCTTTATAAATTATTTGCAGGCTGAAAGGCTTCCATGCAGACTAAAACTGGGCCTTTTCCCCAAATGTCAAAATGAGCTCCAGTGCTGATGACACCATCTTTGGTATATTGGCATGTTCCTCCTGTAACAAAAGCACAGTTTATTCATAGCACATTTAATGTAGAGATTCTTTTTTTTACTGCTGGCAGCACTGTCATCTGAGTTATATCTGTGGAGAAACTCCTCCAGGTACCTTGTATTTGGTAAGAGGAACAAGAGCTATCTAACCTGTTTGTGAGCCTAAGACAGGTGCAATTAAAATCAGAAACTATAGCTTAACCTTAAAGGACAATATTAGCTAAGAACTTTCTAGAAGCTGACACTTGTATTGCTTGCTCTTCTGTCTTGTGCAGTATTGATTGATCCAGTAATGGTTACTAGACCTGCACAAGTTCAGTGTAGAATAGACATGCAAGTTGGAGGAAGTTTTGAGCCTGGGGCCTCTTGCAAGTACCTTTCAGAGCATACCTTGTACTTATCTTATTGATCTCTTTTTTTGGTGTCATTTTACATATCAGATGAATATCTTGGACATTTCCCAAAGTCATGACTGATTTGCATTTTGTATTGTCTCTGGAGTTAAGGGTGCTTGGCTTAAAGTTAGATGGACTAAGGATTTCCAGGAACAAACCAAGAAAAAAGCAAACCTAATGTAAAAGTAGCTAAGTAAATAAAAAGCAATATCCAGGAGGCAACTTAGAACTTCAATACATTAAAATCAAAAGGTTTGCAATGAGAGGTTAAGAAACCCTAGACCCAGCTTTGGTGCACAAATGAATGTAAATTAATACAGCATGAGGTGTTTAAAAGCTGAATTAAGAAAGAGGATGTGGTAACTCTGGAAATAATTTTTATAGGAGCTGTGTAACACATGGATATAGAAAGTATGAAGGTGATAGACCACAATCAGAGCATAAGAAGCATATGCAAAGTATTGTTGAACTCACTATGAATGCTATCAGTATTAGGAAATCCCATTTAATACTCCCAGTAAACACTAAACTAACTTAAGTGCAGACACAGGAAATAGGTGAAAAAAAATGTCCATTATCTTTTCTGGAGAATCTGCTGGAAAGAGCTATTTAACAATTCTTAGGTATTTGTGGGTATTTTAGCTGTGGAATTATGTGTAAACTGAATTTATGCTAGGGCTTTGAAAGTTTATCCAGACCTATAAGGCATACTCTGATCTGATTAAAAAGAAATGCCAAATAGATTTCAGCTGTCTGTTGAGGGATGGGGAAGAAAATAGGGTTTCCCCTTTTTCCAGTCTTGCTTTCAGCTTGAAAACTCTCTTCACAAGCTAAGGTATTAGCAGGATTGTACCATGGTGTTTACAAAGCCAACATCTCTCTAGCACCAGCAACTGCAGATCACTGCTAGGGACTACTGTCACTTCTCTGTACAGGGTGTCACTGCAGGGAGTCTGGGATGGAGAGGATGAAATCCTTCCACTTAAGAAGCCTGTTTGACATCAGCAATTATCAGCTGCCCACTGCCTGGGAAGTATTTCCTCTATTTCAAGCAGCTGGGGTGGTGGTGTCCTGGTGTGTTGCCCTGCAATGATTAGATTGCTGCCTCTAGCCAGCTAGCACTGAGATACTGCAGGGGAAATGCTAATATGGCAGCCAGAAAGGATTACTCCTAAAGTGCTCCTGAGAGCCTTGCTGATTTATTTATTTATTTCCCCCCTCACTGCTTGCTGCTAGAAGGCTTTTAATGGGTGCAGCAGCAACAATCACTCCAGGTCAAGCCACATTAGCCCTAGTGTTAACCTTCTAGCAGATTCAGATTTATTAATTCAATTACAGGAGTTTACAGCCTGTTTAGCTTTGTTGTTGCTGTTATTACTGTTATTTATTCCTGTCTGTGTTGAGCTGCACTCCAACCCATTTCAGGATGGTGAGGGAGGTTCCTTTTGATAGCATTCAGGCTGAACAATATGGCAACAGGACTGCAACACAAATCTTTCCTTCTGTCTTTCCCCCCTTGGACAGCTGCTGGTACAGTCCCTGCACGTCTCAGCATCCTTATGTTCTCTGCAGCTTTGACTGCCTTATGTGACCTTTTGCTTTATTCCTTCCCCAAATACTTCTGACAGTAAACAGTAAAGAAATCATTTGCTTTCTCTAATTGTTATCTTGACATTATAAAACAGATCTTATCAGGAACAAGGTAAGAAGCTCTGCACTTATTGTTTTAAAATACTGTGGTTTCTTTTCTCCAATCAAACTCATCATTTGATGGCTTAGGGCTGACTCACTGTTTTCATGTGCTTGGGACTGGAGAGAGAGATTATGTCTGTGTAAAGGGCAGAGAAACAGATAATCAGATTTGAGATGTGTGCAGAAAAAGTCTGTAACATTTAAGATCTTTAGCAAAATACCCCAGGAGTCCAAACAAGTTACTGTAAGCAAATTATCTTGGAACAAATTATCTGATATCTAATTGAATTTCCTACCATGGCTTCTATCAATCTCATGCTCTGAAGACTACCTGTAGTCTGTTCTGTGCTCGATAACAATTACAGCTGGTGATGAATTGTCAGGCAAAAGGAACTGAAAGAACATACATGGAAGAATATTATAGACAATGTTGCTAAGTTTGCCTTGTTGCCACTCTGACTGTTAGCAAGCAGTCATGAAAATGACTGTTGTTCAAGTCAGAGAATATGTTTAATCTGTCAGGAAAGCCATATTAAGGAAGCTTAGGTAAGGATGTTAACTGTTAAGGGACAAAAAAAAAAACAGTTGGGATTTTTTTTCTTCAGTTTTTGATGTATTTATATGGTATAAACCTTTTCCTCCTCTTGTGTTATGAGTATTTCTAAATTGCCACTCTGATGTTTTCTCCTTCACTGAGATCTGTTCTTGATGCCATTCTCTGTCTTCTTGGTCAAAATCCTCTCTACCTACCTCATGAATTTCACCTAGGTACTCAGTTCCAACCTTGTGTGAATAGGTTTAGGGAAAACTAGGACTGCACCCAAGTTTCTCTCCCAGATTAAAAGAAATGGGTTGAAATTGAGAGGTTGGAGAGATGTTGTTCTTCACTTTTGCATTTTTTAAATCATTTTTGTTATTATTATTTGGAATAAGAATATAACAAGTCCAAAGAACAGAGTAGCTAAACCTTTTCTGTATTTCTTTCCATATTTATACCTGACCCTGTGAATTATGAAGCATCTGATGAAAGGTTATTTTTTTCTGAGATCTCCTTGGTGGAATCACACAAATTGGATACATCAGATCAATATGCTGACTAATGGGAGAGACAAGATGTAGTAGTAATCACATACTAATGTGCCTAAACCACTCTGAAGCTGAAGGTGATTCACCTTTTGCAGTCCTGGAGACCTGGCAGCTAGTACATAACCATCTGCTTCTTTTGGATAGAGATGCACAAAAGTTCAGGGGATTTGTTGGGCAAAGCTTTACTTTTGTCTTGGGGAAATAAACACTTAATGGGGAGAAAAGCAATTTAGGAGAGGCAAAATACCACATACCATTATTCTGAAGAAAGAGTTCATCTTAGAATTGCACTAATTTTTAGCAGTTTTGGTAAATGAAACATTTACCAAGGTATTTCATTAAATAAGCAGAGAAATGATTTGGGGAGTATATGGGTAGTTTTAAGAATCTATGCATCAAAAATCCTCAAGTAAAATTAACAATCACTGTTTATGTTCTTCATCTTCCTGGAGAAATAAACTCAATTTTCTCTATTTACAGAAAATCAAAATCTTGGTGTGTTTGTAATGCAGGGGCTGGTGAGGCTGGTGGGGTCAGGTCCAGGATTTCACCATATGAATTCCCTTGTTAATATTTATTTAACTTTACTTTTAAATGAATAATTGTTCAGCTACAGCTCTCTGAAGCAGAATGAAAACAAGCTTCTCACATGGCTCTGGGAGCATTATTTTTACATATGGCAGTCAGCTTGCACTAATTAGTTGAAATTGTCCCCATTTTCAGAACCAGTAGTTAAACCAGGGTGATTACCATGACAATCAGCACTGCTAATAAGCAATGACTCCAGCATACCAATTCTGGCACTGTAAGTCAGTTGCAGATCAAGTTTAGCCCAGTTTTTTCTGATACAGTGTAAGTCCAAGAGAGAACACTTTCAAATGCAAGCTTGTGTTTCATTTACAATCATGTCCCAGACTTCAGGAGATTCAGCTGCAAGCCAATGACCTCTGCTGGCTCTCCACTGCAGGTTTGCTGGTTTTCTTTTTCTTGGAAGCACAGTTTAGGTGAAACATCTTTAAAAATAAACAAATAGAAAGCTCCTGAACAGCTGTTAGACACGAATTGTGTTTGGGAACTAGTGCCAGTTGTGTAAGATGGCTCTTCAGCAAAAGGTAAGTCACTATCTTCCCACTAAATCCAAATTCAGCATTATTCTTTACAAGAAATAATTTCCTTAAGATGTTTTTTTTCATTTTTAAGGCTGACATATCTTGATACAGTGGCAGCTGACAATCAGATTAAGAAGGATTAGCCAAGACAATCTAACACCTCAATAAAGCTTTGACAGGGAGCCTGAGAACTCCATGCTGAGACTGCACAAGCCATCTCATTATGTTTATGTTATGAAATATCATTTTTGTTACTTTTCTGATAAATATAACAATAAAAGATGAGCTAGGTATTATTTAGTGCTTCTTCTTAGCAACAGCTCTTCACAGGGTTTCAGCTGAAACAGGTTCATCCTGCCAGTGGGGAAGCAGGCTCTATTTCTGTGTGGTGGTGATCACAGTTTCACTGTGCCACCTTCCAGAAATAGCAGGAAAATTCGTCAAGGTTTTCTGTACTTTCTCTCCTTTTCTCCTACATACAAACCCATGCAGTCTGCTGAGGATAGTGAGAGATGCCAAAATGAACAGGATGATGTAATGGGCTGTGATGCTGGGATCAGGCAGGGCTGACCCGGCATCTCCTTACGGCAGTACACAGTCTGCTGGTTGCATGATAGACCTGGAGCCTACTGCAGTCATGATCAAATCCATATGGCCAAATGCCACTTGGTACAGAGGGTATCTGATCACACACAGGCTCTGCCAGCTGTAAAGGATCTCAAGTTCTGGAGCCCCTATTACCAGAGGGATATGGGGCTGCTGGAGCCAGCCCAGAGAAGGGCCAGGAGAATGATCAGAGGACTGGAGCACCTCTGCTACAAGGACAGACTGAGAGAGTCGGGGTTGTTCAGTCTGCAGAGGAGAAGGCTCTGAGGAGACCTTATTGTCACCTTCCAGTATCTGAAGGGGGCTACAAGAAAGCTGGTGAAGGACTTTTTAGGAGGTCAGACAGTGATAGAACCAGTGGAAATGGGTGTAAGCTAGAGGAGGGCAGATTTAGGCTGGATATTAGGAGGAAGCTCTTCACTCTGAGTTAGTAGGTAGTTAGGCAGTGGAACAGGTTGCCCAGAGAGGTTGTGGAAGCCTCATCCCTGGAAGCTTTTAAGACAAGGCTGGATGGAGCCCTGGGCAACCTGATCTAGTGGCTGGTGTCCCTGCCAGGCAGGGGGCTTGGAACTAGATGATCTTTGAGGTCCCTTCCAACTCTAACCATTCTATGATTCTATACTTGGTCCTAGGTACGTGGCAAGGGGATGCTGAACACTAGTGGTGGAGACTTTTAAACTATGAAGATGGTATTGCTTATTGGAAAATATCTCCTCAGAGGACTAGCTGGAATTGTACCAGTGGGAGATATAGTGTAAAACATAAAAATACCTGTGTGCAGAAAATTAAGTCTATGTCAAAGATAAGCTAGAAAATGTTGCACTCGTGTGTGTAGTACAGGATGATATTTTCTGTGGGTTTATTTTCAAGTGTATTTTACAGCAAAACAAAATGTTGGGGGTTTTTTTGCTTTCCTTTTTAAATTGGAATTAGTTAAAAGATGAGGCAAGGGAGAATTATTAACAATATCAGACTGGCTTACTTAATTTCTGCTGAGATCTAACTACATTATTCCCCTGCTGGACTTTGCTTGAATGAAGAATTTCCTTGTGTGCTGCTATGTACAGGGTGATGTGTTTAAGTGTCAAGCAGAATCTAAATCAAACTAATCATCAGGCTTTTTTTCTATCTAGTTCTCTGGGTTAGATAGAGACTCTGGTTTCAGCAAGTGTAAGACACTAAACCTTGGGGACCTTCTGTGGTCTGTGAACTTCCCCAAAATTTCTGTGTAGAATGCATTCCAAAATGTGTGATGTCCCAGCACCATGGTTCCTCAGTAAGGAAGGAAGGAGTTGTGGGACTTATGCTTCTGTTTGCAGCTTGCCAGCATTCACCATAACATTCAAGCCATTTGCAGGTAATGACAGACAATGATAAATTCCTGAAAACAGGAATATTTTGGGGTTAATGCATTACAAATAGGAACTTGCTTTACTTTAAGTTACTCCTTCATAGCCTTTTAGATAAAATTCTTAAATCCTCAAAGACCCATGCACTGTAGGCTCACAGTCATCAACTAGGTGGTCTGGTTAGAGTTTCTGTCCCTGTTTGACTTGGGAAGTTTGTTTTTCCTTTGCAGGTATAGGTTAAATATTTACAAAGTGTAATGGTGTGGATGCCATTTAAGATATGTTTAAAAGATTTTCCAGTAAAAAGACTATGAGGAGGCTTACTGATGGTAAGACTCTAGGTTTGTTTTAATTCTCTGGAAGCTGTTTGTGACCAGCTGTAAAATTTTGCTTTGACCTCTCATCACTTTCATTTTAGGTTCAGCATGAACCCTGAGAAGCCTAATTGGTTTTGTGTTTGCAGTTGCAACAGTCTGAGTGCACCAAAAAAAAGCCCCTCAAAAGAATTCTCTCAGAATGTTCTTCTGCCACAAATCACACACAGAAGGATGAGATACATGTAAATAAACAAGAAACTAATAAAAAAATTGCTGTTGCCAGAATATTGTTTTCAAATGTTTGTGTGCAAGCTGGGAGGCAAAGGAAATAGGTCTCAAATGCCAAGAGTTGGGGTTGTCTTTCCTCCCACTCTTTTGGAATATAAAATAATGTAACATAAACAAGCAACCCCCTCTCCCCCATGTTGAATAAAGCTAAGGTTGCTGTCAAAGATGTGATATTCAGAAAATAAGAAAGGGAAGAAAATCTATCTGGAAGAGCTGTGCTGTAAAGGAGAAGTGTTTGTTAGCAGAATTTTCAGGGTAAGTTCTTACTTTGTGTGGTTTTAAGGTAGAATGTAAGCCAGAAATCTGCATCACTAGAAAGCCATAATGCTTTTTTCTCCATATTGTGGTTGTGCTAAGAGTCTGAGTCAGAGTTTGCTGCAAACCAACTAAGTTTCATCTAGCTAAGAAAGGATGCCTGCCTCCTCGACAAAGACATTTCTTGTTTGCATGAGGCATCCCTTTTAGCCTCTTAATCTTTAGGTGACCCTAGGGAGGCAAAGCATTGTTCTGCATCAATAACCCTTCACATGAAATATCTATCAAGAGAGGTTCTCTCCACCTGAGGTGTTTGCTTCTGCTGCAAATATTCTTCAGCTTTTCTGTCCTTGACTCCAATCTCAGTGTCCTCTAGTTGGCTCTCTGCTCATCTTTGCCCAGATGCAGATGTTACGGTTGACCTTTACAAAATTAGGGCTTCCATGGAGGTGTGTGTGGGACTGGGGCTTGACTTCATGTTGTTCTCTGGTAACAGGCTTAGGTTGGGTGGATGTGTGAGGAAAAGGCTGTATTCCTGCATGGGGTTTTTCAAGAGGCATATGCTCTGCTACTTAGCAGTGGAAAGTGGATGCACAGCTGTAACCTAGCACCTGGACTTGGGGAACAGGGTGGTGAACAGGGACTGCTCAAACAGCAGTAAGCTCTAGCTGAGAGTAGGGGGCCTGAGAAAAGCCATGATGATTCTGAAATTCCTTGAACATGCTCATGGTTCCCCTTGGAGGACTTCTGAGGGTAGACAGCAGGGGAAATTAAAAAGGTCAGGCAACAAAGTATTTTGGGAGGCATTCCACCAGGACAGTATATACAAAGCCCACATGTCTGAAAGGAGTTTCTGAAGGTCTTCTGCAGTTCTAGGAAGAAGGCAGATGCTTTCTTTTCACTGTACAAAAGCTTCCATGGTATATTGTCATTTCTTAGGATAGCCACATTCTAGTCAGCTTCCATTTTAAGAGAACTTGCCTTCACAGGTTTATTCTGTCCTGTTCATATGATAGCTTATGTGACTGAAGCCCTCCTCACATCTCCCTGCCTGATGCCACCACTTCTCAGATTATTTCTCATTCTGTTTTAAAAGAGCACTGCCTTTCAATTCTCTGACTTTGTTCTATTTTTATCCACAGGGCCTAATAAAGAAGCACCAGTACTACAACAGCAAATGCAGATTATTTTCTATAGGAACAACATCTAGGTATTCATATCCATTAAGCACCACAAAAAACTTTAAAAAAGGAAAAAAAATGTTTTAATGCATTAAAAAACAGTGTAAAATAATATTTGTTCATTTTACTTACAACATTTTTGGTCCTGTGCACACTTATGGAAAGATACTCTCTTGGATCTATTAGAGCATGAAGAAAATTCTTAGCTAAGGAGGGGATCTGAGATTTCACCTATCACTCATCCCAAACAATCTAAAAAGGAAATGTAGTGGAAGTGGGAGAAACAGGATGAAAAGACATATATGATATATTTCCCTTGAAATTTTTAATCAAGTGTAAGAGTTCAGTCATGAATGGCTGGACTGGAATATCAATGAAAGGAGCACTTTTGCTTTAGCTCCTTCAATGAGCACTGATGCTTGCCAACTAAAATTCCAGCACAGGGAGTTTGCTGTTACAAATCAGGCCTGCTCAAACAGATCACCTACCATGGGATATTTCACTATCAGTAGTAAGAGGTAGTGTAATGTCAAATGTTCAGGAATGTGTCAAGTTATTAGAATGATAGAAGGAAAACATTGAAGGGAATGATGTACAGTCTGTGGGTGAGAGATAAAACTAGAACATCCTTTAACTGGATGTACTTATATATTCCAGTGATAAGAATGCCTTCACTTAACAGTCAGATATCTACAGTGGTTTACATCCTTAATTTATTACTCACACATTCCTTAATGCCTTGTTACTTACTTCATTATAAATAATTAGACAAGCAACACTAATGAAGAGTTAAGTAAATTGATTATGTGTAGAAAGATTTCATTTTGCTGGGTGAGAAATGAGTCACAAGAAAAGCAGAGATGAACTGGCTGGCTGCAGGCTTCATGGTCCCAGTCATATTGCTTCTAAAATAACTGAAGCACAGTCTTTGTGGAAAAAAGATGAGTTCTTCTGCTGTGCCTAAGCCTGCTATATCATCTGGGATTTACACACATTTATCCAAATTTTGGCATGGAAATGGTTTCCAGTGATTTGCATGAATGTGAAGTTATTTGGAAACTAATTTTAGTGGAGGTTTTTAATTAAAGAAGCAAATTAGAAGCATTTTTTCTTTCTTTGGTGGCTGGTGCAGATATCCTGTGTAATACCAGACAATGTAGCTTTCTTACTAAGCATCTAAGGATTCTCTTGCAGAGACATTTGAGGGGATAAAAAAGTAGTATGTATGTAAGTTTGCATTGGTTGTTGTAGAACTACAGTTCAGGTGCCATCCAATGGACCTACTCAAGAAAACATTTCATGGAGGCCACAGAGTCCATCTGTACCAACTGGTTCATTAGGGGGATACCTATAATGTTGCATGTATACACACACACACAAATACAGTTTTATCATATTTCTATTGCATACTTTCATGAAAAGAAATAATTTATGGGTGCTTATTTGTTCCTAAATCCTTGTTGTACATCAGCCTTTCTCCTTATAAAACCACTACAAACAAGGGTGCTGAGACATCAGCATTCTACTTAGCAATACTCTGCTGCTCTTGCAAAGCACCATTGAAGTTTGAGACCTTGTGGTGCTGGATGAGCTACAGGCACAAAGAAAATAAACAATCTTTCATTCTAATTGGCAGAAGCTATGAGTGGTGAGGATGACAAGGAAAGGATGAAAGAGCAACATGTACTATGGTGAGCAACTGAGTGCTTCAAAATCATTTCATGGGCTTTGGGGAGTTTTGCAGTTGACTGCTGTTTGATTGATACTAATAAGTATTACAGCAAAACAACCTAAAGAAACAATCCTGGAAAACACTGAAGACAGAAGAGCTAATAGGTAGACAGCAGTTATCTATAATGTACAAAGGAACATTTTATTGTCTTAATGTTTCCTTGAGAAATGATTGTGTTAAATAAGGTATTCATTGAAAATTCATGACAAACAGCAATGAAGGCTTGGTTTAAGTACACAGATGCAAGCAGCCCTTAGCAGATTTCTGTGTCAGCTCTTCAGATCTTCCATGTGACCTGGCAGGAGAGACTTCTAAAAAAATAGTTACTGCCCTTGGTAAGGTAGTTGAGGAGCACCAACCAATATGGGAAAATCTGTTTGTAGTTAAGCAAATTATAGACAAATCCTGCTTTAGTATCTTCTGTTCTTTCAAGCTGAGGACTGAACAGCACTAACAGATGTTCTTCATCTGTAGATTTGACAGTCAACATCACAAGACTACAGACCACTTCCACACCAATCCATCTGTTGAGATATAATTTGTGCTTCCAGTGGTGCACTGCCTCTCCTATAGGCAACTTTAGGGAATTTCAAACTTCATATTGAGCCAAACTCAACCTCCCTAAAAGACTGAAAAGAAGAAAAAGACCCTGTGAATAACTTTATTGGGCAATTTTAAGATTGCTTACCTGTCACCAAGGAGTGTACACGTCAGTATTTTTCATCTTAAAGGATGATGTGACTCTTGTGTGTCCAGAAAGTAAGAAGAGGCCAACAGATACATATGAAATGTGTAAAACAGGGACCTTTATGGTAAGTAATCTACTGCCTGAAAAGCACTGACAATGAGGCAGCAGAAGTCACCTTAAGAAAGCTGGAAATACCTAGGGAAAGAGTCTGGATCCTCACTTATGGGGTGAACACAGGCTCCCCAGCTTGTTCACTGAGAGCTGTCTGGAACAGATCCAGCCTGCAAGGAAGATGATTAACCATGAAGAAAAGATTCTTCCAGACTAATCCAAAATCAGACAAGACTGTCATTTTGAGCTTTCTCACAGACAGGAATTGTTATAAATAGAAGAATGGCCCAAACTGAAATGACAACTCAGTTTTCATTTTTTATAGGAGACATCCAAAGTCTTCAGTTCATGCTCTGGTTTATATTTATGGTGAAATCCTGTCTCAAGTACTCAAAAATAATGTGTAGGATGTGAAGGATGAATTATTTACAGCCTTTCTTTTGGTCTGTTCCAAGAATCAGACATTATCATTCTTCTGTGACTGACACAGTTTCAGGAAAGTATCTGACAGATCCTTCCAAACCTAAATTTTATCCTATGTTCTAACATCTACATAAATATTATCCTGATAAAATTCCTGTTGACCTCTATAGGAGCAAGGAAATTCTGTGCTTGGAGGAAATCTCAGCTCCAGAGTCACATTCCCCTAGATTAAAATCTTGAACTCCCAATGACTCATTAAATGTAAAATCAAACCTTCTTGGAGGCTTCTGAGATTTTTAAACTCATATTATGTGCCATATGCTTATAGGGGTGAGCCAAATGCTCTAAGGTTTGAATATTTAGAGCAATCTTAACTCTTGAACTATGGAAAATGTTGACATTTAATTTTCATGTTATTTAAGAAAAAAAAAAATAGGAAGAGGGAAAACTAAATAGAAACAGAAAAGGAGTATTAGATGTGCTGTGCTGTGGGAATTCCATGTTTCTGCCTAGAATTTGGTGCTGAAAGAATTTAATAAAACCACTATGGAAATTTCTATCAGTGCCTTTATGTTCTTCCAGCTTCCTGGAGCCACACAAAGAGCATTGTCTCTTAGCAGAAATATCATGCTTGGTATTCACCAAGTAGTATTTTATTGTCAACTGGGGCTCATCTTGGTTTACATATTTTCCTCAAAAGTTTTTCAACTTTCTATTGGAAATGCATGAGCATGGGAAACTTTTGGTGTTGTTCAATTCTGTTATTTTGCAGTTAGATGGAAATCTGCAGAGTGTACTGGTATCTTCATTAGTGTAATGTGCTTTGGGGCAATTGCTGACCTCTGCCAGCGATTCACAGGGGAGATCTTTCTAGTTGTTTGTCACTCAAGAGACAAGGCAGCCAAGGTAAATCAATTTCATTCTACTCATCCACAAGCATCCTCCTTTGAAATGACCTGCTTTGAAATGACTCTTTCCTCCTGCTTGAGACACACTTCAAACTTCTCTAGATTTTTTGGTTCCTTTGCTAAGTTTTGTAGGTGTATTCCCAGCTCTGTATGCCACATGCCAGTTACTTTCTCAGCCCTGGAAGATAAAATACAAGCTGAGTCATCATTCCCCAAGGCCTTAAAAAGCTGGAAAAAAATGTCTGATTCTTGGGGTTTTTTTCTCTTTTATTTTCAAAAGAGTGTGTGGATATTTGAAGGAAAACTGGATGCCTTCCAGCTGATTTACTGCTTCTCTCCAATGTCATGAAGGAACCTAGTTCCAGTAGCATCTACCTGCTGAGAAGTCCTCCAAGCCATCTTCAGACTGCCAGGATTTCATGCCTATAGAATCAGCTTGATGTTCAGGTCCAGAATAGAGATCATTTAGGGACCTTACATGATCTTGTGTGAATCCAGACTGCAAATGCTGGTGTAAGATGTCAGCAGAAGTGACTGAATGCTATAACTTGTTTGGCCACCTCAGGCACCTTCTGTCTCTTCTTTATTTCACCTCTAAAAGGGCTCTAATGATACCTAATGGCTTTGTGATTTATAGAGGGAAAACTCCATGCACAATCTGGTTGTAGTATTATGATTAATAATAATAATATTTCTGCAACCTAATTTGACCTGTTAGCTCCTTCCAGTTAAACTAATCAGTATCTCAAGATTCTGAAAGTCCATAGAAGATTATAAATAAAGAACAATTTGTTGTTATGAGGCCTATCTTTCACAATACAAATTTAAAGGGATACAGGAGCACTACCTGTCTGAGACCTTCCTTAGAAGGCACATAGTTAATATTCAGAGGTCAGCTATGAAACCTGCTCACTGGTCAGCCAAGTTTGTATTCTGAGAAGCAACAAAACACATACAGAATATCTGGAATAACAATGCCAACTGAGTTCTTTCTTGGACAGTGGTAGGTTGTTTCAATGTACTGAGGATTGGGTATTTTCTTTCAACACATTTGTGTGGCAAACCCACTAAAAGCAGGTTAGATATTGCTTAATGGGCTCCTTTTGCTTTTATTTCATTTGATTTATCCCTGATTCCCCAAACAGCACCATTTTTACTCAGTTCCTAACTGAGTATTTGAACTCATAGGGTAAGGTCCAAAAAAAGAGAACATTTCTGAATGATTAAGGTAAAATCTAGTTGCCTACATTAAGGCCATAATTCAGAAATACATGGGCTAAACCACTAGGCTTCAGAGAGCCTCAGAAGAACCTGCAGTTCTGCTGCTGCAAATGCACCTCATCTGCTGGCTTACAGGTAAGTCCCAGGTGGGATATGCAAATGTAATTATGCCTTAAATCCTCTGAGCAGCCTCATTTGTGATGTGACCCCTCCCCTCAAATAAATCAAGGTTATCAGAACAGCACTCAGAACTCCTGTTCCAGGGTTAAATTCTACCTGCCTACGAGTGTCAGAGTATGAACAGCCAGGGAGGGGGAGTTGAGGACTCTGGTCCCTGTTACTTAGGGTACATTCAGTTAATGAGTTAGGCTCCTGGTTTAAGGAGTCTTTCCTTCTTGAATGCACATCTTCCAAGAAGATTTAAAGGTGGTTTCTGCTTGGATTTATTCTACAGGAGCTGTGGATTTCAATGACCTCAAACCAAGAATTAATTGGACCTATGTTTCACACATGCCAGGTGGGTGATTCAGCCAGGTCACTATGCATTAGAAAGGGAGTCCCCATCACTTTCAGAAGTCTCCTGAAACGGACATTTCAAACACCCCAGCTCACATTATTATTTTCAGCTCAGTATCTGAGCCTCACAGCAACACATCATAAGGCTGCAAACATGTATCCTCAACCAGGAGATGGACAGATTTTCATAGAGCTCCAGCTGTCTGGATTTTTTTCCTGAATCCTGGTTTGATTTTAATTTTTAATCTTCTCCCACTGACTATGCAACATGCTTAGGTGTCTATTTTTTGGTTTTAGGGTACATTTCTCCTGAATTTGATATCCTGAAAGAGTGAAGACGCTGCACATCATCCTACCTAAATACATCTTTTCTATTGGATTCTTTAATCTGAACAGAGAATATATCTTTAAAACAATTTGTTATAAACCACTTACAATCTGCATCCCATGCAGTTCATCAGATGCTGTGTGATGAGCACATCACATGGCCTGTCTAATTAGCAGCTGTAAAAGATAACAAATGTCTCTCCAGTAAAAACCAAACAGATGCCTGATTTGGATTGTTAAAATTGGTAAAATAACATTATCACAAAGCTTTAATCCTGTACTGATCCCAGGGACTTTGTGAGGCTCATGGTGGTCTGAGAGATTTAGATTTCAGTGCCTCAATTCATTAGCATTTACAAGTCAGTATTTCTAGGCACCAGAAGTAGATAAGAACCTCTCAATGGCTAAAGAGAATACATTTTATTTTTCCTGTATGTTTACTAAACAGATTGTGTCATTCTATATGCATTACTCAGTCAGTTTTAAATAAATGTTAAATATTAATTTATTAATTCAACATGTTCAAAATTCTTCTCTTAGAAACAGTGGCTTTTTCCTCTGCCCATTGACTTTAGACCAAGATTACTAAAACTATGCAGGACAGAGGTTGAAACTTCTACATATTGATCTATTTTGGTTTTCCATGGCCATCATACAGTGATAGGCAGCAGATTTATAGTCTCAGAAGTAGTTAGGTAGCTAGGTAGGTTTTTTTCTATAGAATTTTGGATTAAGTAGTCTGTAAAGTGTATTGTCTAAGGCAGCTCAAATGATGAAGCCTGCAGATCTGGCACATAAAATTTGCTACCTTTAGATCTCTTCCATTTTTCATGTTTTTGATGGATCTGTAAATAATATTCTGCTGTGAGATACTGCAAGTGGTTTACATGTAGGTAGCAACTGCATAAAAATCAGAGGAAGGCAGCTAGCCAGCTCCCTTGGCAGGCACTAAATTGAATTTGATATTCAAAATCTGGAATGCAAAAGGTTTTGGTTCAAAGTTTAATTTGTTAAAGTATAATACTTGGCACCAAAAGCTTGTTTTGGAAATCCTTTTCCTTACTCTGCAGTCATGAATCAATCCAGTGGTGGGTATATGCATGAGTGATTCCAGCTACAGACTGCTGAAATTCGATGTTGGCTGGTGCCAAAATGTAGCTATTACAGTGAGTTGACATCTAGCTCCACATCTTGAGTAGACACCACTGCCCCATTAAAAACTAATTCCTCAGGAGTGACATCTCATGTACAGGGATTAGGAGTCATTAAATAATCATTTGGTAACACAGAGCACCTCTTGTCTCTGGAAGTGGTGTTCAGCATGGTGCATACTCAATTAATCAACCTTTAAATAATACTTTCCTCTCTTCTAAATTACACTTCCCCTCCTAAGCTTGGAGAAAAGGCTCACTTAACTAGAAGATGATTTTAAAGGTAGAAATTAGCCTGGGAAACATAACTAGGGTTTAGATCTGAACTCTGTCAAAGGGCTGGGTGACTGAATCTTGTGCCAAATGCTACTTTATGGCTGATTAGAACTTCTCTGCTGGTACAAGTTGGAAGGAAAATTGTCAGATGCAGCTCCCTGATGACTCCTTCTGCAGAAGAAACCTGTGGAGCATGGCAGTGGCTGCTGGTTTGGGGAGCTTCAGCTATCCCCATTTGTTTTGGTGGCCTTTAGGGGCCCTGAACATCAGTGTGCATTCCAGTGCAGTTAGTGTATCCCTGATTGATGACTATTTCTGGTAAAGGTTGTGCTTGTTCTTGAAGGAAGAGGCATTTAGTTCCCACACCCAGTCTGCTAGTACTAACAAATGCAGCCTAAATCCTTTGAATCAGAGATTCACAAACTATTTTTACAGGACACTGTGGCAGTGGGGGTGGCAGGTATTGGGAACAACAGTGTGAGTAATGATAAGGGCAGATCTGGCTCTGTGTCAGCTTGTGTGTTGCTCAGAATAGCTCATGCACTATTAATGATGCATGCTTTATACTGATAACTCCTCATAGCCTCTCCTTTGCAGCTGAAAACTCCTGCAAACCTACCTCCTAGCCCATGCCTATTTAATTCATGTTCTACAGCTGTAACATAGTATTCAGGGCTGAGTCAAAATTCCTTCAGATTTAGGGCTTTGGCCTTGACTCAGAATGATTGAAACAAAAAATACATGGAAATATCATCCTAATGTTTTGTACTGAATTAGCATCATACCTACTAGGAGCAAGTCTGATTTGAAAAAGCATTTTGGTGAAAAATTATGATTATATAAATATATTTAGAAATAACAGAAATGCACTTGACTGTCTCTAAGCTGGTTTTGGTTCTATTCCTCATCCAATGATATTGCATGAAATAGCAGTGATTTCAGCAGAGCTTTGCTGCTTTATTTCATCCAGAGGCTTGGCCTGTAGGCTGAAAGACTGTCAAACCACCTATATAGGTGAAATTATAGGACGCAAGCAAAGATTTCTGTTGCCATAACAGTGTTCCTTGCTGCTGAACTAGACTGCTGACAAAACCTTTTAAACTCTTCTTTTTTTTTTTTTTTAAGGACATTTTGAGTGGTGTCTCCCAAGTTTTGTGGACACTGCTTCAGCAATGTGTCATAACATGAAGATACAGGAAATAAGAGCTTGTAAATTGACATAATGAATTAATATGAAGGGTCACTCAAAAACTTCTCAGTCCATGAAAACTCTTATTCAGTTATTTTAGCCTTGATAAACTTTTTCATGTAATGCAGTTTTGTAAAATTAAATTCAACAGGAAAAAGCAATCATTCACATCTAACCTATTGTTCCTTTGCTTTGATAGCTTTTCATAATTTCTCTGCTTTAAAGTAGTTATCTGGTTGTCTAAACTTATTCTATAATCAGGAAAAGAGATATAGATGGAATAAATGCTTCTCAGGGGACATTTATTTTTTTCTTCAAATGATAATAGAGAAACCTGCAGGAGCCAGCTAGTTTAAGCTACCTTCTGGCAATTAAGAGAGGGGAAAAAAAAACCCCACTGTAATGTACAGATCATATTCCATCTGCTCATTGGCATTTTGCACTTCTAGTGGAACAGGGTAGAATTTTAACTGAATGGTTTTTATTCCAGAGATGCTTAATTCTTCCGCTACTTCTTGTAATTTATAGCTAGAGAGGAAGACTGTCTTCAGCTGTGACCTCCTCCTCAGGAAGGACATGAGGCTGTGCTAAGTGAATTTGTTTAAGAACCAGAGCACACCCTTTGAAAAACTACCTAAACTTTTGAGTTAAAGGTGTTAAAAATATGCAACTGTCATTTTTTGCCTGAATGGCTTGAGTCTTCTGGTTCCAGCTGTAGTATCATCTTTGCAAACCTTTGTTGGTTTGGGTGCCCTGCCATTATTGACTTGTTTTCACTTAGAAATATATTGAAGACTGTATTCAGCTCAGCTCTCATCACTCTTTTTGAGAAACTTAACCAGTTCAGGTCTTTGAGTCATACAATCGAGGATGTGTTTTCTGTTCCTTTAATGTTTCTCATGGTTCTGGTCTGATTCCTTGTCAAAATGTGGCTACTGGCACTGGACAGTAACCCAGTGCCAATTATGCAGATGATATAGCCTCCCCACTGTGTCATCCCTCTTGGCTACAACATTTTATTGTAGCTCATATTCAACATATTATCCACTATGGTTTGCAAATTGGTTTCAGAATTATCATTTTGTAAGCTGTAGTCTCCTATCCTATGAGGGTGACATATGGCTTCTGGTCCTGTTTCTACATTAGGCTAGTTTAAATTGCACAGATTTTTGCATTCACCTTTTTTTTTTACCAGTCTCTTGTACACAATCTATTCTCTGGTATCTGTGATGCACCCACAAGCCTTATCACTAACATTTTCATACTGAGTCACCAATAAAAATGTTACTCAGTATGAGGACAAAGACAAATTCTGGGAAAGCCAAACCAGGACACTGCAACTTAGTAGGTTCTTTGGTTACAACCTGAAAATTGCCTTTCAGCTGTTTCTGTAATCTCCTATGTGTGCTTTATGAAACAGGAGTGACTCTTTGAATAAGACAAAGTTCTCACATTAGAGATGGATCAGCTTCTCTTGGCAACAGATTAGTCATAGTGCATGGCTCATCAGGTGGTCCTTTGCCAAAGGGACATTCAGCTATTTCAAACAAGCAGCCACCTGCAATGGCTGGGTGTAAGAGGCAAATATCTGGCTACGAGCACCTTATAGGCATGAAGCTTTGTAGCCTTTCTCCTTGCTGTTGCTTGGGATGCTACACATGCAGTCTGAGTTGCTGAGCATGTCCAACAGCAGCTAGAGCATTTCTTGTTCACAGAGGATGATGGTGTGGCATTACAGCCTAGTTTTGCCCTGTGAAAGAAATGCAGGCTGAAGCATCTCAACCTGTCTCACAAAGCGTGCTAAACTGGCCTGCATTTCTTTCACAGGGCAAAACTAGGCTGTAATGCCACACCTTGGTAAGGACTTTTTCATCTTGAGAGAAAATCTGCTCTGAAATGACACAAAAAGCATCTTTTGGGCTTTGCTGCAGTGTCCTGGTGGTGAAGCACAGTAGGCTCTTGCATGGCTCATGTGTCCTCTGAAATAGCCACACAGAGAAACCGTGTTGAAAGATGTGCCTGTATAACAGGTGCTGTAGCACATCAAAAAGGTCACAAAACTCAGAGGGTTTGAGTTTTCAGGGCTGCTGATTAACTCCTCTAGAACCAAAACCAAACCTGCTTTTACTGGATGAATGGTGAGGAAGAAACATTCAATTCATAGACAGGCCAACATCAATTCACTGGGAACTCCTTCCTTATTAGTGACGTGAGGTAAGATCAAAGGGCTACTGCTGAATGTTTCCCTTGTCAGCTTTTGCTGTAATAAAGATAGATGATCAAGCTTTTGTGCTCAGAAACATTTTGGCTGTTCTTATTGAACAGAAATCTTTGTGTAAGTTTGTTTTCATGTGAAAGTTCTGTCTTTGAAAAATAGCAGAAATCCCTCATTGTCCAGAAAAAGGAGGAACTTTGCAGCCTGCAGTCTCTTACATTTAATCCCTCTCTTTAAAGCTTCATCCTGGTGACTGGTGACATTTATTTTGCTCTGTTTTAACACATGCTTCCTTTCAGCAGTGCTATCTGCCCATCAGGAGTCAAAGCTAATCCAGATGGCTCAACAACAGATGGCTTATGGTGTAAGAAGCATGGGTCGATTCAGCCATGCAGCACACCAAGTTCACAAGTACTTTTCTTTCTTTTAGAGATTGTGAGTTGCTAAATAATGATTTTTTTTCTTTGCTTTGCTATTGTCAGGCTGTGAAAGTTAGCATGCATGGGAGAGGGGAAACCAGAAGGTGCTGTAAGAGGTGAAGTTCTACTTGGTCCCTGCTTTCTCTCTCCCTTACCAGTCTTGTGGTGGAAGAAGAGACACAGCTGAAGGGGTATGGCCTCCAGAAAAATCCTTAGGGATCAGCATAGGCAGGCATAAATTAGGAGCTTTAAGATACTGCATTTTAGAGTCAGGGCCAGGCTAGCCCATCCCACTTCTAAAGACATAATGGGGATAATTTAGTTCAATCAGGTCTCAGCATAACATTGCCTTGTTAAAGCCTCTTATCTGACTGAACTTTACAAAACCATCTTATCTGGCAGAAAATGCAAGGAATAATATTAAAGCCCCAATAGTTTGGTTTCAGAACTCTTGCTCTTATTCTACATATAATCAGCACAACTGTGACTACCTGCTATCATCCTGAGTGCATCTTTTTCTCCCAAATATATAACCAGAACAAATACCCATCTGCTGCAGAAAGGCTTGATGCTGACATGACATGGATTTACAGGAGCAGAGCCGGTAGAACAGCATGAGAAAAGTATCCTGCCTAGCTCTAGCTAATATTCTCAGTCTCCTGGTTATTATAAGATATCTATGATTTCTGAATGTCAGCCCAGCTATAAATTAAACCACTGAGAGTGTTAGAGATCCCTGTATATTCTCTCTTCCTCTTTGTCAGTCATTTTCAGCAAGTAAAATTAAATCTTTCCAGATAAAGAGTTGTAACACATTACATCCACTTTGCATGATTTACTATAAAAGATATAGCACAATGGAAAATAAAAAGCCCAGTGGTGGCATCATTCAAAAGCCCTCCAAAAATTAAATTACAAGCTGCTTTTGAAATATTCCCTTTGTCTTTGCAGAACTTTAAAACTTTTTTTGATGAACTCAACAACCATCTCTTTTTTTCCAGGCCTTTGGTATTTCCTTAAAAGCAAGCAAAATCTTAATGATAACTTTAGTTACAGATGATAAAGTTAAGAGGACTCTTGTAATGAGATAATCTGACCTTTTGGATGAACAAGCCTTGGACTTTTATTGTAAATTGAATTGAAACATTCCTTGTGTGGCAAGCTTACACTGAAAGGGTATGTGTGGTGCAGGGTTACCCAAACCAGTTCTAAACAAATTAGCCTGGGCACCAGCTGCTGTGTAACCCTGTTAGCTGAGAACTCCATCAAGGCTAATGAGTTCTGCTGAGAAGCAGGCAGTATTAACTCAGGTAAAATACCCTGCTCCTGTGGTATTCTCTTACTTCTAATTCCATAATTTGGCTGTTGTGCTGATTTTCAGCAGCTAAATGTCTGTTACATATATCTTGAATATTGTTTGCATGCATTTAGGCTTTGGAATTAAATCATGCAGAACCAAATTTAACTCTACTCTGCTTCTTTATATGAGATATAATGAACAGAATATATTTTATTTTAACAGCTATTCATCTCAGTGAATGTAATTGTGCTTCCTGTGAATGAAAGTATGGAACCTGAATTTACCTATCAGACATAATATAGAATTCTCTGATAAACTCACAGCTTCCATAAATAGACTTCTTAATGTATTTCCCAATGAGTGACTATAATTACTGTTTTAGGGGGAAAGGTGAAGTTAAGTCTTCATTATTGTAAGATTTAATCTATCAGGAAATTGAGAATAGTATGTCACAAATGACTTAAAGCAGATGCTTGTATTAACCCTACCTTACATACAGCTTGGGGACATTGTGAAAAGCCAAATTTTCCACTGGATGTTTTTGAATAGCAAAAGAGAGTAGAGGAGCTATGCTACAGACCTTCTAGGCTATTCTTTGGGTTTCTTTTGCAGCTTGTTGTATCACATCTATCCTAGTTTTTTATTCCAGCTGAATGACAAAAGCTGCATCTGCACCAAAGACCCAGCAGAAGTGGCTTTTCTGAATTTCTGTTAAAAGTGGTAAAAACCAGTGGGTCCTATATCCTGTGCAGGTCACAAATGAAAACCATTTGAATCCCTTTTACTTCCCAGAAACTCTTCTCTATAATCAGTGTCACCTCCTCTGGGCATTTCCAGTTTGTCAAATTGAAAGAAAAATCAGCAAGATTTTTCAGGTTTTTTTCTGATATTCAGAGGATGGGAGTTGCAGTAACCTCTGATTCAGGAGAGTCAGCTGAATAACTTCCTGTACTCTGGCTTTCTTCACATCACAATGAATTCCAGTGAAAAGACAGAATACTTTTCTTGAGCTCAAGCAATTTATGTGTTATGGTTTGAAGTGCTGAGGATAGATCAATAATTTTCAGGAGAGGGACCATAATAACCAGCTGTTCAGCTCTGTGAACTCTCAAGGAGCACAAGATGCAGAACACAACCCTGCAGTCCTTTGTCAGACTGGATAACACCAGGTTAAGCTAAAGTATATCTTTTAGAAAGGCATCCTCTAATAGGTTAAGGATTTTGAGTGTGAAAAAATGCCATAGAGCCCTTTGTGAAGATTTCCAATGCCTAATGATGGTCTCCTTTTCCCTGTTAAAGATAACTGCAGTGAAATTCCTGTTATGGACATTGTTGTTTCCTAGGGTAAGAAGGCTTCATAGAATAAGGGAAAATCCAACTATTTCTCACTCCTGCATTACACTTCTTCAAGTTCTGCACAATTTGATAAGCACCCAGATCTTGCAGTGGTGGGCACATCATAAATATCCAGAGATTGTTTCCAAGGTGCATTCAGCATCTCTGTACATGTGACTGCAGCCTGCAAGCTTCGCTGGCTGAATGTGGGTAGCACGAGCAACAGCACAATGCAGATGTGATGGCACAGACCTAGTGCAGGCTTTGCCATTGCTGAGAACACACAGCCCCAGGCTCTGCAGAGGACTTCTGCTGGATGCCAGCCCAGAAGCAGGCCTGTGCACTTTATCTCATTGCTCTTGGTGCAAGTGCTGCTTACGTGATGGTGAAGGGATGCAGGGACAGGCTAAGGCTGCTCCATGCTTTGGGCAAAAATCCCTAGTGGTGTAGAGGTTCAGAGCACAGATAAAGAGCAATCAGGCTTGCTCTGGGAGCCTTGCTGGCTTGTCTGGTACTGCCTGTACCAGTGTGGCTGAAATAACCAGCACTGTTCACTGGAAGGAGAGCTGGGAATGACCAGCTTCCTCTCCCTCCTCTTCCTCTCGTCTACTTGCCACTACTTGCTTAGCTTTCTCCTTGTGGAGGGAAAACATGGACTCATGAAAGGGCCCTCACTTACTGGGGTAACTGGGGAGCTTACTGCTCAAGTGTTATGTGATGCTGCTGGCACTGCCCTTTAGGCTGGACTTGGAGCTGTGTTAACTCTCAGGAAAACTGGAGGAGCTCTTGTTCCTGTCTTTAACTTTCATTTTTGCCCTCATCTGCTGCCTGCTGTTAAGGCATGCATTGCTTAACCCTCAGCACAAGCACACCTTATTTTACCTTTTGTAGCAAAATGAGGTAGTGTGATGCTCTGAAACAGAAAGACCTGTGGCTTTTGCATAAGGAGATTCTTATTTCTACACTGCATTGAAGGAAAAATAGCTTCACAGTGTTGGTTACATGAACTGTTGTGAATGTAAGGAAGCTTTGAAAGGAGTTCAATAATTAAACTGATTTCAAGAGCCTATCAACAAGACTGTCTACAGTTCAGCTCCACAGTGGAGCCACTTGAGCAGACATTGTTCACAAATATATGATGAAATTAATGGATTAGAATGTGGTTGAAATTGCTATAGATTAAAACAAAGCAGGCAATAAAAAGGCAAACGCTCTGAGGCACTGCAATAAGACTACACTAAATGACCTTCCCACATCATTCAGCAACACATGCCATGGGGATTTGGGCTGCTTATCCAAACTTCACTGTGCAAGATTGCCCTTTCCTCACCTTCTTTATCAGGCACCTTATCTTTGCTGAAAGATTCAGATTTGCCACACTAACTCCTCCTGTGTGTTCCCTCAGATTACTCTGAAGAGCTCCTGTATGTTTAGGCCTTATTGGACATGGAGGTTGCCCTGCAGTTATTTGAAATCAGCTGCATTCTGGGAAGCTGGATGAATGTTTGACACCATGGAAGTCATTAAGATTGAAATGCTGAAGCAAGGCCACACAGGTAAGTGACTGTGCATCAAGTTAAATGCACAGCACCTTCTTGTCAAGGAATTAAATATGTATTGCATAGATGACCATGGGATTTTTATTTGGGGTAGGTATTTTAACTAATTCTTTTGAACACTTTGAACAGTTGCCAGACTCTCCTTCAGCTCAAAACAGTGTAAGATTTTTGGCTTTGCTCATAGGCTCTTTGGCAGCAGGGATTTGCTTTTCAGTTTTTCATTTTTTTTCTCACTGAAGGCAAAATCTGATCAATTGATGATTTTTAACAGCAGCCTCAGCTGAGCTTGGTCTTTATTTCTCTAGCATCACTGAGAAGAAGCAAATCATGTACAAATGGTTCCCCTAGATTTCTAATACCTGCTGCACACAAAAGCATTACTTGACCAATAATGCAGCACAAATACAAACAGCAGCTTTGTCAGAAACAATCTCACCATTCTTTTATTTACTTGTTTGCTGGGGGCTTTTGTTAGCCTCTAGAAGTGAGTTGCTTCAACACAGTATGCACTGGCAGTCACGCTGAGAAAAGCTGTGACCACATCTCCTCACAGCCACCACTGCTGCTAATGGCAGAAAAGGAACTGGAAAATGCACAGGCCAAGTCCTCATGCCAGTCTGTGTTGGTTCTTGCCACCTCTTTCAGCCTTTAGGGCAGTATGTCCCAAACTAATAGCTAAAAAGTGGTCTGCAGCATTTTAAATGCTTTCCCTCCACTCTTACTCCCATACTTTCCAAAGGGAGGCAAATATTAAGTAAGGAAAAGCAGAAGCAACTAATTCACCTTAAGCATTGGAGTTGTTAAATGATTGTCACTGTCATTATAAAAGATGATCACTGAGTTTTTGATACTGTTCCTTTTTTTTTCTCCAGAAGAAATCAAGATCTTTGGGGTTTAAAGGAGTTTAAAGGTTAAATACCTCTGGGGAAGATATCTCTAGAGCAGGTCTTTTGCAACCTGTTTTGACTAAATGTTTTTGAAATAGCATAGAAGTATCCTAAAAATTCCACTGCCTCTCAACAGGTTTCTGACAGCACACTGGTAAAATTACTGCATTTCAGGTGCAGCTACAGCTGATCAGATTAACCTCAGTTGCAGGATCAGTTACTTTAAAGCCTTAGCATGACCCTTCTGCTGATGCAGAATCTTTCAAGATTGGACTTGTCATAACCAATGAAGCATGGCATTTTTCCCTCCATTAGTTTTCCCAAGAAGCCCAGACCTCCCTGTTTCCAGTGCAAGTGGTTCCTCAGGTGGCATATAATTCAAGTATTCATACTTCTAGCATTTGCAATATTCAGAGCTTCTTTAGCCATATGTTTGAGTATCTGAAAGTATGTATCTGAAACTCTTTTTTTTCTGGGGATTCTAGGCAAGTAATGAGATCTTTCTTTCTCTCTTCATTTTCTTTTCTTTGTTTTTTGGTGTCTCTGTAAAAAGAAAAGGAAAATGCCTTAAATTTGCCCTCAGTTGCAGCAATTCCACTGTAGAAAAGTCTTGTGCTTTTAATTGTTTAAATAATAGGTTATCTGAAGGCCTGCATGTTTCTTAAAAACAGAATGAAAAATCTGGGTGTCGAAAGACGACAGCTTAAAGTATTAGCTGAGCCAAATGTTTACTGACATCAACAGATAAATGTGCATTTTTTTCTTCAGTTTTCATGCTAAATCTAAAATGGGGAAGGGATCTGTTTTGGGTTACTCTTGTCAACAAAATATTATTAAATACATGAATCTCTCATCAAGTTTTGGAAGCATGACTGATAATACTTGGTGATCTGCCAGATCAGGAGCCATGTGGTTCAGCATTTCTATTAAGTTCAGCAAACGTACAAAGTAGGAATAAATCCTGTACTTACAAGATAAACTGGCACTAAAAATAAAATTAGTGAGATAAAGCATTTTTGTAGTTTAGGAAAGCTGCCACAGGTGTTGTTTTGCTGGAATATATCACTTGACTCTGAAGCTTCCCTTCTACCCAGCTTCTTCTTTCTGCACATTCCTTCCTCCACACACCCACACATCCATACTCATCTTTCCTCTGCACTAGTCAGCATTGTTCTGTAGCTCCAAAGTCTATTCCAGTCACTTGGGGTGATGTAAACTGGTCACTTATGACAGCAGCTGTCAAGCTGTAGCTGCAAAGCTTCTGTAGTGGTGATAGACATCACCTAGGGAATGCCTAAGATCCAGCAACTCTCCGCAGCAATGCAATGTGAGGTTGAACACAGTTGCAATGGACACGAAAGGGCTGTTTCTGAAAGCAGCACTATACAGCTAGTGGTTTTAATTCAGACAAGTGCAGCTGATAGCAAATAGGCATCAGTCTCAGCAAAGCAATAAGCCAGATACAGCTTAAGCATGGGTCACAGTCCAGTTGCACGTCAGATGTGAGGGATAAAATACACAAGTGGCTAAAAGGTAAAATTCGAACTAGTCCAGTATCTAGGGAGATGAAGCCTAACTGTGTGCAGTGGGATGGAGGAAGAAGAGAATATCAGCTGGTGAACAACTAGACTACTGTTTTGATCTGCACAACTTTTCCAAGTCTGAGATGTCTGTCTTAAAAGTGTAGGGCAGATGTCAAAAAAAAAAACCCCAAACCCATCACTATAATATTCTGGCACAGTGAAGCAATGTGATTTCCCCTAGACTCATTCTCAGAAATGGCTGAACCTGGCTTTAACTGAAATGTTAAAATCACACACCCAAAAAACCAACCTGAAGTAGATATGTAGCTTCTGCATCTCAGCACAGATGACTGACATTAAATTATGTTAAAAAAAAATAGTATAGGCTCAGGTGTTCTGAATTCTAGGAACTGATGCCCTCCCCACCTGAAATTAAATAGGATTTATTCTGTTGCATTTCCTGTGTGGTTGACCTGTGGCTCCTACTTCTTGATATGCCAAGCAACACATACAGCAGAGACCTGAATGACTTTTCAAAAACTATGGGTACTCCCTGGGAAGTAACTAAAACCCTGCTGCCATGAGATTTGGTGTGTACTGTCTAATTTAGAGGAAAACTGAACCACTAGTGAGAGGTATAAAGTTTTAATTTGCTCATAGTGAAAGATGCTCTCTTCCAATGTTGATAAGAGTGGGAAAAGAACATACACAGAATAGAATCTCTGTTTATCTTTCCCCCTCTTTTAAAAAAAAGTAGAAATTATTCCTATTTTCACTCTTTTTTCCTTTTAAGTTCTAGTTGCCAGCTCTGGGAATTCAAGCTGGGAATCAAACTGGGGCTTAGTGCATCCTCACAAGTCCAAGGCTGTGCAAATCAGATTGTCTCTTCATTACACATGGGCAAGTCTTGCTCTCAGTGATGAGAAAAGAGTGCCATAGAAAATGTAACATCAAGCTGCTGTGAGTAATCAGATTAATCAGTGCTGCAGGCAGTCAATGGCAACTCAAAGAAAAAGAAGTGATTTACATGGAGAGGCTTTTCATGAAAATGCACACAGTCCTTGTTATCTGCATGTCTGTGGATGGAGCCATGTATTTAAAATGCCATAGTAGATGTAGGGAAAGAAGATCCATTTCATAAGTTGCATCTAGCTCAGAGCAAGGAAGATAGAAGTGGAGGAAAGGAGCAGAAAACAGCAGAGAATCTATACTGTGTCCTCTGCTTCCCAGCTAAAATTGCCTGTAAACTAAGTAACTGATTCACCACACTTACCAATGACTTAGTCCTTCATCCTGTGTCGAGAAAACATCCCATTAGGTCAGTCTAAATGGACTTTAAATGGACTCAAAGCAAATGATCACTGTGATGTCTCTGACCAGAAATAATGGTGATGTAAGGGTAGTGATGTGATCATTTCTGAATGATATAATCCCTGACTCTACAGTTGATTTCTCATGCTGGACTCTTACCTCTCCCAAAAAAAGCACCATGCCTCTAGACCTTAGAGAAAATCTGTCACAGAACACTTCTGGGAATACATTACTCCAGGTATAGCTATGGCAGATATATACATCAAATGACTACATTTAGATGTGGGAAAGAATTGCTGCAGGTAGTGGTTCAAGCTGGCAGTAGCTCATCACAGTCTTCAAATAACAACCAGATGCCCACCTGGCTGTGGTGGATTGACCCTGGCTGGGTAGCAGGTGCTCACCAAAGCTGCTCTACCACTCCCCTTCCTTGACTGGAGAGGGGATAGAAAATGTAATGAAAGGCTCCTGGGTCAAGAAGAGGACAGGGAGATCCCTCAGCAATTACCATCAGAGGGAAACAGACTCAGCTTGGGAAAAATTCATTCATTACCAACCAAATCAGAATAGGATAATGAGAAATAAACCCAAATCTTAAAGACATTTCCCTCCAGTCCCTTCCTTCTTCCCAAGTCTTACTTTACTCCTGAATTCTCTACCTCCTCCCCCTCAGAGCTGCAGAGGGATACAGAATGGGAGCTGTGGTCAGCCCTGTATGCTTTTCCTCATGCTCTTCCCCTGCTCCAGCATGTGGTACCTCCCCCAGGAGCCAGTCCTCCACAAACTTCTCCAATGGGAGTCCTTCCCATGAGCTACAGTTCTTCACAAGCTGCTGCAGCATGGCTTCCTTCCACAGGGCACAGTCTTCCAGGAGCAAACTGTTCCAGCATAGGTCCTCCACGAAATCACAAGTTCTGCCAACAAACCTGCACCAGTCTGGTCTTCTCTTTCCACAGGTCCTGCCATGCAGGCTTCCACAGGGTCACAGACTCCTTTGGGCATTCACCTCCTCTGGTGTGGGGTCCTCCACAGGCTGCAAGTGGATATCAGCTGACTTTCTGGAAGAAAAGATTTACAGGAAAATGCAGAGGAGACTTGGTATATGGAGGGGGTATATTAATATTCATCTGCTTTACTAACTTACCAGAAACAGAGCTACAGACAGTTGGAATAGGCTCAAAGTGCCAGTGTTGGATGTGAGAGGAAGGGTATGTGTCTTGCCTTTCTGCTCAGCAATCTCTCTCAAAAAGAGTGTGATCCTAAGATCCAACAACTGACTCCATCTGAGAGCAGGAATAGCAGTATCAATGCAATTCAGGCCAGAGTTTGCAATTTCCCTGCATTTATAGATACCTGCTGGCTGGAAACACAGGTTTTGCTGTGAATTTAGCATCTGATTGCAGAGGTCCATTTCTAACCCCTACAATAGGGAGAATAAAATGTGCAAAGGAATCGAAACCCTTCAAAGAATCTTCTCTTTCCTATTTTATCTTTGTATTCCCACAGAGATGTAACCATACTTTCATCATTGCAGAGTGTGAAAAAAACAATATCTGCATGTATGCATGAGTATGTGAAACCATGTGACAAAATTTATCAGGGGGGCAGTACAGGAGAAAAACCAATGACTTTCTGAAAAGCAGCCTTTTGGGGGATGCATGGAGCTGTCTGTGCTTCTATTTCCCTGTAATATTAATTATCTGAGTTGTCACTCAGCTAATGACTGAATGATATCATCTTGGATGCTTTAATTTCTTTTTGATTCTCAGGGAATAGGCACAATACAATGCCAGCTTCTTACAAGATGGATTGGATTGCTAGGTTGACAGTGCACTGGGGGGGAAAAAAAAGAAATGAAGTCAAAGCCATCAGCTGCAGAGGACAGATGTAATTTGTAAGTGCAAAATGTATGTGGGAAACTGGAACATGACTTTGATCTTCTATCTAGGGGAAACAGCAAAAGAATAACCTGTTCCACCTGAATCAGACCTCCATTATCACCAGAATTAAAGACCTCTTTCAACAAAGGGTGGGTGCACATGCAAGGTTCCAGTTCCATATGAAGGTTCCTGACCTCTGGCAAGTAGTCAGTTGCCTAAAATAACTGTTTATAATTTAAACAACAAAATATCACAGAATACATGTGAATAAAAGATGAACAGACTATAGTCATTTTTCCCTCTCTGACACTGTGTTATTAGCTGAATGAGTCTTGAATGGTTGTAATATGAAGTGAGAAACAAACAAGCACAAATTTTTCCAATGCATGGAAGTAAGATTGATTTTTATCTTATGGAACAGAATACCCTTTCCAAGTACAGCCAAGCACAGTCTATGTCTGGTAAGGTTTGGGTAAATTTTTGTTCACTCTTCTTTGACAGTGGGTGCCTAATCTCCTGTTGAGTATATAAAGATATTTTTGTCTACAATTTAACTTAAAGTTAATGGGAATACTTCTAGAAACACCCATGTGCCAGCAGGCCTGGATGAATGCTGATTGCTCATGACCCTATGCAGATTCTTTAATGCACAAGAAATCTGGGCAAGCATTTTGTTCTTACTTGCTTACAGAAATGAGGTAAATTCTTTTTCTTTTCTTTTCTAATCAACACATAAAAGAAAGCAGACATACTGTCACCTCAGCACCTCTGATTCTGTAGAGAACAGCACATGGAAAAGGATTTCAGATAACCACACATCAGTTCTTGGTGTGAGTCATCCTTAAGAATAATGGTGGTAATGAGTATGGTGTTTTGTGTATTTAAGGTGATATCTCTAGTTCTGAAGTAGGATATTCTTTTTTTTTTATCTTTTCTTTATCTATGTAGAGTTTACAATGGCTTTATCTCAAAGTTCCTTTGTGTATCTGTTACAGAAGAGGTGTATAGAAGGCCAAAACCAAAAAAAAAATAGATAAAATTCAGTATTTTAAATATAACACTGATGCCAAACCATCCTAAGCAGCTGTTAACTTGCCCTGGCTTTTGTGGGCTTTGAAGCCCTTTTGTACACAGGCCTGTAAGAAAGACAAATGAGTGTTCCTCATTTATCAAATCAAAAGGAAAAAGCATTGTTTCAAATGTCTTTTTGCTGGAGTAGCAGGTAACTGGAACTCCTAAGTGAAAAAATAGCTTCCCTTTTCTAATTTCTGAAAACACTTATATTCTTGCTATGAAAGTTATTGCCTGACATAATTAGTAATGGAAGACAATATCAGAGGTGAATTCTGGCACCTGCCATGTACTGCAGCCTGCTCTAGTCTGTTCTGGTACAGACAGTAAGGCATATCAAGGGGGGCATGGAAACAGTCACACACAGAACCATAGAATCATAGAAATGTCAGAGTTGGAAGGGACCTCAAAGATCATCTAGTTCCAACCCCTCTGCCTGCCAGGGACACCAGCCACTAGATCAGGTTGCGCAGGGCCCCATCCAGCCTTGTCTTAAAAGCTTCCAGGGATGGAGCTTCCACAACCTCTCTGGGCAACCTGTTCCACTGCCTAACCACCCTCAGAGTGAAGAACTTCCTTCTAATATCCAACCTAAATCTCCCCTCCTCTAGCTCACACTCATTTCCCCTGGTTCTATCCCTATCTGACCTCCTAAAAAGTCCCTCACCACAGAGGCACTGCATTCCTTCCTCTGAGCACCCCAAGCTAATGATCTTTCTCCATACCTGCTCAGGAGCAAGAGGAAGCTATAACTGAAGTTAAAAGAGAGAGAAACTGTCTCAAATGCTATTGGATATCTAGATGCATCTTTTGGTTTAAATGGTCCCCGGTGAGATAATTTTTTCCTTTCCCCATACAGCTTACATTGTCCAAAAGAATTAATGGACCATTAAAATCCTTTTAGACTGACAGAAAATTACCTCAGAAGAGAGTTTTACAAGTCAGTATAACAGTAAAAAAGGTTGGACATAGAGAAACATTTTAATTTTACCTCTTATTTCCTGAAGAAGATAAATCTCTTTAGGGAAATATTTCTTCTTTTGCAAATAAGACTTCTTCTACCAAAATTCTTGCAGAACACAATAGAAAACATCAGTGGTTATTGGTTGTCAAAATAGTAAATTTATACTCAGTAGAAACAGGAAAAAGGAAAAAATAAATTGGTTAATAACTGCATAACTTTGAAACTCTCCTGACTCAAAGGTAGTGATGTGTAAAATCATTTGTTGCTGTAGCAAAATATCACTTTGATACTGGTAAGCATTTAATTAGCTTTCTGCTTGATAAGTTTAATGTGACTTCAGTGTTTTACTTGAGACATGGTTAAGTGATTGATGACGAATCCAGCAGAGCACAAATGCCAGTCACAAAAGAATCAGGTCTGTTTAGTGCCTGCATTAGCTTGGCTACCATGAATAATTCTCTGTCTGGCAGAAGATGTTGAGTAACTGCTGTTAGCTATCCTCAGCAGCTATGGATAACCCAGAAAGCAACAGAAATCAAGGAACACAGGTAATATACTTCAGTATGTTCAGCCTAATACATAACTTACTCCTATTTTTCTAGGCTTAATTATGGACAAAACCAAACAAATCTTTCTATTCTTTTCTCCCCTCTTCTGAGTATTTTACTGCCTCATTTTCTGTTTCTGGTTATCAGACTGCATTATTTGTCAGTCAAGCCTAGATAGCTCTCCTCAGATTAGTGGAGGACCCTGGGCACATGCTCAAAGGAAAGTGATACCCTCCAAGGTCAAAGTGATAGATAAGCTCAGCTATACCCAGTCTGTGCCATGCCTATTTTAGAGGTGGATTGGTCAGGAGAGAGGTGAGCTGAGCCAAGCTCACAGCAGAAAGTGGCGGTGGAGTCAGCAGCAGAGGGAAACTCCCTGGCTCTCGGCTCCATGCTGTCCTCTCCTATCACCTATGCTCAGAACACACAGACTTGCTGCAGCCTGGTGTAGTGCAGAAACCTTGCAGTGCATCAAGAAGGCAAAAGCAAAGCCAAGCACTCCAAAGTGAGGAAATGCCAGAACTAAGCTATCCTTTGCCAAGAGAACTAGATGTCTTACATGCACATAAGCCAGCTGTCCACTCTTCTATATACACATATATTTATGTTTATATTTATGTTGTAGTACTGTATTTAATTACATTGTAACATATTTCTGACTACATTCCCTAATTATAAAACAACAGGCTGGAGACAGAATGCATGGCTCACTCCTATGGCCTCAAGTTAACTTCTCAGGGGTCACTGCAGCAGTGGAAGGTTATTCACTACTACTTTGATTAAAAGGCACTTAATTACTCCTAACAAGGAGTAAAGGAGTTGGGTGAATTAAGTTCTTCCTTTTTTTTAAGACATTTTCAATCTCTAGCTGTGTTGTCCTAGTTACAGCTGGGGAGTTTGGGAAATGTACTAGTGAAACTGACTACTTAGACGTGTGACTATGATTCATCTGAAAGCCTGGAAAAGAAAAGATACACAAGTTCTTCCCCAGCCCTTTCATTTCATCCTTTATTACTTTATTTGTAACAAAGCTTGGACAACACAAAAATAATTTGATTTGATGACAGCCATAGGCAGAATAAAAGATGTACTTTTATACCTACCCATGACAGAATTGTAGTCTGAAGATTCGATTTGAAACAATGGTTTTCCTCACTTCATTTACTAAGCATTTTGAGGGCATCACAGTCTCATTTCTTCCAGGCAATCATAGATTCTGGGCACTGGCTTATTTGCTCTTGTAATAGAACAACAAGCCAGCTACTCTTAACAACTTTTGTCTGGCAGTAGCTAGTTATCAAGTGCTCTAAGGAAACTTAAAAAGTGGTTGGTACAATTGAGAAACAAGCAGCCCTTGAGGGTTTCAGAAGGTCTCTGGCTTAAATGGTAAGCCTAGCTTGTGGGATGGTATATCAAGACAACAGTACTGCTGTTTTCTCCTGAATAAGAGAGTTCTGGATGTTTCCATGATGCATAAACATATCATTTACTCTTTAAAATATTTTTAAACCTTGCTACTTCATCGATGTTGTCATATTGACGTATGAGAAGTATCACTGACTTATGCAACCTTGTCATTTTCACCTCCTCTGCCTCCTAGGTCTTTGCCATTTTCTGACTCAGATGCTAACTGTGCTGTTTCCCACATGCAGGCATGACCTGGGACATGATTACATGAAGCTGTTGTTCCCGGCTTGTAGCTCCTGGCTATTATATACCAAGCTTCTGAATGCTTGAGGGCAGCTCCCAACCTGAATCATAGAATCATTATGGTTGGAAAAGATCTCTGACATCATCAAGTCCAACAGTCTCTCTAATACTACTATGCCCATCACTAAAACATATCCCCAAGCACCACATCTACACATTTTTTGAACACTTTCAGAGATGGTGATTCCACCACCTCCCTGGGTAGCCTGTGCCAGTGCCTGATAACCCTCTCAGTAAAGAAAGCCTGAAGTGCCATTTTCTCTGAGGGCCAGGACTGTGAATAAAGAAACAAGTAAGCAGTCTCTTCAGTCTTGTTTTTCAGGGCAAAATAATGACTGGTAAAAAAATACCATTTTAAACCCCAAATAAATCATGCTAAGCTTCAAGGTGCCTGTTCACTCCCTGCATGGGAACCTTGGAAGGACCAGGTCCCTCTGGGTTTTCACAAAGAAACTCCCCCCTATCATCTTGTCTCCTTGCAACAGTTTTTAATCTGCCCTGGGCATTCCTCAATAACTCACCACCATTTAATGGGGATTAAGATGTTTTTAATTGTTTATAATCCTTTTGACCTGCCTCAGCTGAGAACCTGGAAGCATGCCACTGCACTTTAAGCAGGGGCTGTGATGCCTTAGGGCAGAGCAAGGTTTGTAGGCAGAGGTAATATTTTTTTTATTGGACCAATTATTGTGGTTGGAGAAAACAGTTTTCAGGAGTGCAAGGCCTTGTGCAGGTCTTAAATGAAAGCTGCAAACTTCAGAGATTAAAAACAGGTAGAAAGAAATTACTCTGAGCTTAATTTTTTTTATGTTACTAGGTTAGTTTCATTTGGTTAGATAAAGAAAAGGCAGCTGTTCACTGTGAAATAGAGACAGTGTGTTAGCAGAGGGAAGGGTGATTAATTGTTAACTCAAAAAAGAGAAGACTCCTACTTTATTCCAGGTTATTCCAGAAGCCTCCTAGGGGGTGTGATCATCAGTAACTCTTTGACTAAGATTCACCATTCCAAATATGCTGTAGAAGTTATGTATGAGAATGCTAGAAAAACCTGGAAGACATTCTCCTTTATCTAATCACTCCAAAATGATGAGCTAAAATAAGCAGCAGACAAAACTGAGGTGCTTCTGAAGTTTCCCTAACCATTTTGCAAGACTCCCAAATGCTATAAAAATAACCATGACAGACACTGAACACAAGAACCAACAATTCTACTTCATAAAGAACAATTCAAACACCTTCAGGCAGTGAAAAATACGCTAACCTGAGGTGATCTGCCTGCTTCAAAAGCCAAAATGTCTCCCCAGAGGAACAACCAGATGACATACTTGTACATGGGGAATTGGAATTATTTTGCTGTCTCTTTCCTTCATACTTCTTCCTTCACAAGCCAGAAGTTAACTCCAGTACCACTCCTCTCACAGCAGCTTCACAAAGAAGACAAAGAAGTATGTTGGATTTGAAATCTCAAGACAAAATCCCCTTATGGACAACTTCAGTGTTGACTTATTCAGGAAAAGAGCCAGAAGAGAAATAACAAACCAGCCATCACTACAATGTTTTCCTGTTTCACAAAAGAAGTGTATACTAACTCACAGGAGCCCAAACATGCAGCTTGGTAACACTATGACTAATGAAGTCAAGGAAGACTCAGTGCAGAAAACAGGTTTTCTCTACAGTGAACCAGTTATTGACCATAACTACCTCCCCACTATATTTCTATCATGTCTACTGGGAATGTCCCCAACCTGCCCACCATATTCCACTCTCTGATAGCATCCTGGTTTGGCCTCAAGATGAACATCAAGCTTCTGTGCTCCAGCCCATAGAAAACAAAAAGTCATCTAGTTCATCCTCCCTCTGCACAGTTTAATTTCAGTCAACTTTCCTCAGACAATGAACATTGTGTAAGCATAAAGATAATTCTAGGTTATTTTGACTTAATCATAAGCTACCTAAAAAAAAAAGACCAAAAATAAAGGGAAAATGTAAAGGGAAATAAAAAGAAATTCTGAGTGTTTACATCACTAAGCCTGTCCTCTGTTTTATATACTCAAGTGAAAGCTTTACCATTTACTCTGTAAACATGAATTTCCTCATTGATTTTTATAAAATTCAATAACAATTGTCCCTCCATGAAACTCTCTTGAACATCACTGTGCTGAAATCACCTTAGATAACCAGATCCATATCAGACTACAATTTACAAATTGTGGTAAAAGACTCACAGGTAGATAGGCTTGCCTGAAGAATATCAGCCACTATTCAAAAGAGCTGAGCTTTACAGACCTCACCTCATTTGCTCTGAAGAGATCACTTTAATTATTCAGACATCTTTACTGGATAGGTATACTGTGCTGAGCAGGTGGATGTCACCTGCGAGTTAAAAGGACCTAAGATACTGTCAAACAGTGCTACTAGCCTAACCTGGGACCTGTATAAACAATCATTAACAACTTACAAGATCCTAAATCAAAAGAAATTTTGCCAGAACCAGAACTCCTTCCTTTCAGACATCTCCAGCCTCACTAACTTCAGCCCCAGAAACAAATACTTGGGGCTAGTATGTACCAAAGAGATTGAGACACTATTTGAGCAGCAAACATTGAATTTGGCAACGTACCTTCTCACAACAGCAGTCATCCTTGGAGCCCTTAGAAGACATTTCTGCAGACCATCCACTGTGCCACATGCCCTCCTGGACACAGTAACTAAGACTGAACAACTGCGATGCACCAGGATGAGCTCACGCAGCTAATGATGGACAGAGACACCCATCTTCCAGTGGGAGATAATTCTCTCTATGTAGCCACACCATCACTGAGATTTTTGGTGTTATCCACGCAGAGACAGAATGAAACACCTCCAAACCAGCATTACAGGTACCAGAAATCATCTCTCTTGGAAGAGAAGTACTTAAAGATTATAGAGTCTTTTGAGATGTCCTCATTTAACACCCTCCATCCCAAGCTAACCTTGAGCAGGTATAAAAATATTTCTCACTCTTTTCCAGAGTATTTAACAATCTTATTGCCTCCACAGACAGCCTAATGGGTTAATTTTAGCTTTTGCAGCTGCTGTTTCTATTCCAAACCTGAAGAGGGGCTTATGTGTCCAGTCTCTTCTCTGCTGTTTTCAGCTTTAACAAGCTAGTCTAAAGAAACATTTCACTTCTCCTTGCAGACCTTGTTTCTGCTCTTAAACCATCATGCCTATACTACTGCTTCTGCAATATTCACCCAAAAAATCTCTGTATTCACAATGTTCTTACATTTCAGTTCCATGTCTGTCATGCAAACTGAACTCCTAAACTGAATTGTTTATGGAATTACTGCTGCACTTGTGAGCTCCTGTGATCACTGCCTGTGCTACTTGGGTTTAGCATGCATAGGAACTTGAATGTTTCAGAGCCATCTCTCCTCCTGGGTTAGCACTTCGTGGCCCTTGGGCTGCAGTGTAGCTCTGCTAGTTGACAGTAGCACCTAGCTACAGGCTGGAAATCTCTGCCCTCAGAGCAGCCTAGGAAGCCAAACTCACTTAGTGCCTTCTGGAGCCAGCTGCTGTCAGAATCATCTTCATTTCAGAAGTAATGAGAAATTGGCAACACCTGGCATTTATTTAGTGTTCTCCTAAGTAACAAACACTATGCTTGGATGAAGCTGGTAAAACTGCTGGTGTAATCTCTGGAATGGGAAAACCAAAGCATAATGCAGCCAGAAGCTACAAAATAGAACATGAAATCATTACCTCTTCACCCAAATGGCTTGATTTTCAGAGATAAGAGTCATTCACACCTCCCACAAATTTGGGTTTTGTGTGGAAGTAAAGCAAGTTGCAGGTCTACTCTGAAGATCAGGCCACCCTCCTAGCTGACTGTTTGGGAGAGTGGAGTGTTGGGGAGGAGGTGTCAGGTTGCATCTTGTTGAAGCTCCTGATTTTGCCAATGTGGGCCAGATACCTGTGACATTTCAGTAACAGTCTGTTGGATGAATTGCCTCTCATACCAGTGTTAGTTTGTAGGATCACATTACCTCTGAGAACAAGATTTCAGTTTCTCAAGGACTTCTGAACACAACCTTAGTTAAATCAATTAACATCCTGTTCTCTGAACACACACTTAAGAGCTGAAAATCCCTTACATTCCAAAGGCTTTTCTAATTATGTCAAACCAGCATTCAGGAATCACAGAGCTATGTGGTCCCTACAAAATGGCATGCATCTTACATGTGAGGAGGGAAACAGCAGTCTGACTTAGTGCAGGCTTATGGCTCCATGTGACTTCTGTCTGTTTTCCTGGAGGCACTGAACCGTGTCCCCCTCTTCCTTGAAATACATGGTAGCAACATTGCTTTGACATTCCAGAGAAGGAGAATGTTTTTACTATTCAAAAACAACTAACCAAGAAAGCTGGGAGGCAGATCTGTATCCATGACCCCTGCTGTCTGGCAGGGAGGGATCCGCACCAGCCAGTCTGGTCCTAGGTGCAAGTGGGATGGAGCAGGACTTTTTCCAGCAGGAGGAGTTTCCAGTTTGGCATTTGGATCTAGCCAGTGTCTCAGATTTGTGGCTTGGAGAGTATAATGCAAAATTGATAGCATCATCAGCAGTAATTTAACTGCTGTTACCTGTTGTGGGTGGCTTATATAATGTTAATTTTTTTTCTTAGGTGCAAAACATCCAACTGCCAAGATCATAAGCATTATATAAATTACTAAATTAAATAAGTTAATGAGAGGCTTTTCAAGGACTCAAAGGAAATTCAGAGCTTTGGTGTGGCTCAGGAAAGTGAAGAATGACAGGAATAAAGCTCTTAGGATATTGTTTCCTTTCAAAGCAAATCCCATGTAAATGCCACCTCTTTCTAGATGGGTGTATAGGTTCCCACCAAACTCACAGCCCCTTGTTGCTAGGCTTCAAATCTATGAGAAGAGAAAGACAACACCTGCTTAAAGATCTGTCTTCAGCCCAGGAAGCATTACCTGTTGTACAGAGAGAAGTCAAAGAGTTTGCCCAGCATCAGGAATCAGTCCCTCAGCCAGGAGCTGACCCCTACATTGTGTGTCATGGCTCCCTCCTTGCTCTTCCACGTGGTCTTCCTGCTTAGGCACATCGTCTTCTTCTTTTACAAGGAACCAAATAACCTGAAGCCAAATCTGAGCCCTATTTTTATTGCAGGACTGCAAGAGGGTCTGAGTTTTTCTGAAGTTTTGAATTTTGAAACAAATGATGCCACTTTTCACTTGATATTTCTGTCACATTCAAAAGATGCAGATGATTCTGGCAAGTTGCAGGAATTCCAACTCTGGGCATCTGAGAGCTTGTAAACTGACTCTAGTTTTATAAACATAGCTACAGCATGCTGCCCAGTTCTGCTGGCCACACAAGGGTATCCAACAGGTTTTAGCTGGTGGCACTGCTCCTTAAGTGATCTTCACATGCTAGGACACAGTTGGATTTGGAGTGAGAAATGGAAGTGTAAACAAATCCCACTGTTCCCAGATGGCATGGCTTGAAACTGTCATCTCCACCTTGTCAAATCTCATTTATTTACTTCAGTTTAATGTTACAGCAAAGAGATAATTAAGAATTTCACATTTGTGGAAATAAGAAGGGAAATACAGCGTTTGGAAAACTTAACACCATCCTGTATTAAACATGTGAAAGATCCACTACTAGCTATAACAATAAAGATAGAGTGACTTAACTCACTAGAAATGAAGAGATATTTCATGTAAGAAGGCATATATAGTGGAAAAGAACCCTATCAGTAAAAGGAAACCAGGTATAAAATGTCATGGAATGTCTTTATTGCAGTCTTTATAGACCTCAGCTATTAACCATGCTGTATAACAGTGGAAATAAGTTTCCTGCAAAATCATAAATCATTTTGGTGCCATCAGAGGAAATATAATGTAATATTTTGAATTCATCTTTAAAATGACCCCTATCAGATATGCTCATCTCAGGGATGATATTAGAGCTCTGTGTGAGATGTTCTGCATTCAAGGAAAATAAGTGATAATGACTGGGGTTGCTTCAATAAACCTATGGTTAACCCACGCACAGATAGATGCCAGACTAAATGTGGCTTAACAGAGAAATCAGCCATGGTGCACAGTGTGAAGAATATAACTGTCAGAACTGCAGTCCAAAAATGACTGCCTTTAAAAAATGCTGCTAGATAAGAGGAGAAAAAGTATGGGCACAGTGTATTTGTCATATTAGGTCATCATTTATTAATATATCTTTAAATTGAGTGTTTGGAAACACAGTAACTTGTAAGGGAGCTGAGCACAGAATAGAAGTTCTTTGTTACTTGCTTACCTTGATTTAAGCAATGGCAGGGACAGTGTTGTTATCAGTGCTGCAAGCTGAAACACAACTATGCCAAGAACCTCTGAAAGTCCTTGAAGTGATTCTTTCACCGTACAAGTTGATGAGGGAGGAAAGCTGGTTTCTCCTTACAGTTTGCTGATGGTGTCAGGTGTGGGGTTTGTGTCACTAGGCTTTCAAGTGGTGAGGATAAGTTTGTTAACATCTTGTTTCAATCTATCTTTCCAGAGCAGTACTTCTCAAGCATTTTGGAAGTGTAGCCTTCATATGGCTCATACTTGTTCCTCCCTTTTTGTTGGCAGCTGCTCATCTCCCAGGCAGGGTGGTGGGAATTGGCTTGAATTACTGGCTGCAAGCACCAATGCCCATTTGCTCACTCTGGTTAAGCTGAGCTGCTGCTGGCACTTAAAAGTAGTTAGCAGCTATCTAGCTAGTTGAAACACTTGCAGCCCAGAAATAAAAATCTGTACATGCTAAGAATGGAACTGTCATCAGCTTAGAAGGGAACTGAACTGCTACAGATAGATCTCATCTAGCACTTCATGAGCTAGTTCAGCCTTTATGTGGGTTACTCATCCAGGGCAGTTCTGGATTTGAGGTGTAGCCATGGAAGAGACTTGCAGACCTGGAAGAGACTTCTTGGATCATTTGCTCTTATAGAGAGCTGTTTTGACCCTTTCATGGACTTCAGAGGTTACATTCAGAAACAGGAATAGTTCTCTTCCAACCCAGATGATTCTATGATTCTTTTGCTGTCACTGGAAGGTTGATCCAACCCTTTGGCATTAGAATCCTAATTCTTATTTCCAGCAATTTGTTCTTGTGCCAATACTCCAAAATTGTTCTCAAACTTAGGTATTTTTTTACATCCTTGCAGGCCCCTTCCATCTTCTAAAATATGTATTTATGAACAGCAGTTACATGCCATCTCCACCTTCATTTTGCTGACAGAAATGAAGTTCTTCTGTCATATTCTCCTGTCTTTCTACACCCCTGAGTATGTTGATTCCCCTTCTATTGCAATCTCTTCTAGGCTGCTTTGCTGCTTTGAAACATAGCTGTACAGAAGGCAAGAATGCTTTATCATCTCAGCACCATAGTGTGTATATATATATATATATATATATATATATATATATATTTATCTAATATACCTTATTTAAAACAATGTTTAAAAGCTTGCCTAAATCTCTGAAGCTGCAAAACTTTGAACTACTACTACTACTACTCCAGCTACCATGAAAACTATGAAGAGTAACTATCACTCAGTGAGAATATGTCAGACCAGATGTTGGAGAGGGCTTTTTATGACCATATGTCTCATAAATATGTTTGGAAAACAGGCAGCTTAAAGACCAATTATGGAAGTACTTTTCTTAAAAATATGTATATCTCATCCTCTCCTTTTAATTAGGAAAGACACTTGCATAAGAAGAGATCTTTGCTCCTTAGCTTTTTACTCTTCATATTTTCATAACCATCCATGGACTTCACATTTGTTTTCTGTGAAGATGAGGCTTAAAAAGAAAAGAAGGAAGGATCAGAAAACATGAAAGATACATATGCAGGATAGTTTCCTGGGTGGCAGGTGTCAGAAGCTGTTGAAGATAAAACTGTTGCTTGACAAAAAGCCTGTGGTCTTCAAGGAGCTATTGTCTCTTAATTGGATTGTCTTGCAAAAAAAGTGCTTTCATTTAACGTGCTGGACCTATTTTCACATTCAGTCTGATGCCCTAAGTGTCTTTTTACCTTTTCTTTTAAACGAGAAATGTAGCATAATTCCAGTTTCCTTCACAAAATGCAGCAGATACTCTTGCAACCCTGAGGGCACATGGCCAGCCATAAAAGGCCACTAAAAAAGTGCTTGTGTTACAGAGAGACTCAGAAGGAAACTGGCTCAATTCCACAGAAAACCTGCCTAACAGAGCCTAAAAGAGGGAAACACCTTCTCCAGATGAAATAGATCAGCATGAGCACTGCATTTCATGCAGACATGGGTTAGTATGACTTTGAGGATTAATTCTTTTTATGCATTTTGCAGGAGCAGAGTCTTTTTTTCTAATATTTTTGTTTCAGGTTTCACACTTTGTTTTATGAAGCACATTGAATCATCACCCTTGGGGGACAGTTAGCTTTAGTTACTCACTGATGGCAACTCAGTGAAATTACTTTGAGCAAAAGGTGAAGATTTGCTAGCAACACAGAGGAACTTACATGACACTTCTGCATGATGGCATTTACACCTACTAAATCCTTCTTGTGACACCAGTTGCTGGCATGTAAACCAGAGCTCCACCTGCAGCAGCTGGATTCATCTCTAGCTTGCTGGAGCAGACACGATTTCCAGAAATGTGACTGACATATAAAGCATCAACTGTGGTCTATTACTCATCCTGCAGCATAATAGGTATATTTAAACTTCTTTCCTGGCCTGTGTCAACTTGAGTCACTCAGATGGATAAATGACTCTGTCAAGACACACCTGACTGAGAAAGGCAGTAGTAGCGTAAACTTAAGTGTATGCCCCTATGAACAGATGCAGGTGGATGCAAAAGCTACAAAACTCTGTAAGTTACATTACCAGGGTGACACATATAAATCTTTGTAACATGACTCTGCTTTTAGCATAGGCAGAACCCCATCCTAGCATTAGTCAATGGCTTGCTTGCTAGTGATGGCTGAATTTCAGCTCACTTGCAGCAGGGCTGAGATTCTCCTGTCTTCCTTCAGCCATGCAGTTAAGAAAAGAGGTCCAGACACAAGGGTAAGAAGTCAAAATTTGGTGAAGATGTTCTTGAAAGTTAAAGAGAGGGATGTCTGAGATGGGACCAGTTGAATCAGTTTTGAAAGAAGCAGTCTGTATGGGACAGGGAGGAGAGTGTCAAGGAAACTACAGAAGAGGAAATTGCAGTGATCAAAACAAATGCAGGGGGTTGGACTAGATGATCTTTCAAGGTCCCTTCCCACTCCTAACATGCTGTGATTCTGTGAAAATGGGAGCTAATTGTTTGGAGATGGAGGAAAACATCTGGAACTTCACTGGTAACCAAAAAGAAAGCAAGATGAGGAAATGGCTGGGTGTTATGGCAGGATGAGAGAGGTGTTTAGTCAGACACCAGGAGAAGAAGTGATGTTATCATCACAGCAGAAGGGTTGTCTACAGGAGAGCATGGCAGGTGGAAAAACAGAGATTGGTTTCAGGGCCATTAAGCTTAGAGATTTCAGAGGCAGGCTGAAATGTTGATTCAGCCTGAGAAAAGGAGCTTCAGACTTGAAGAAGCTATTTTATGAGCACTCAGCAGAGAGGCATAGAAAATTATATTAAAGATCAAAAGACATTTGGAGCTGGTGTGCCTGTCTCCTCTGTTACAAATGACCTGGCAGAATGCTGTAAGCCTTTGCAGTAACAGAACCCTGGCCTGATCTCTTGCCAAATCTTTGCTTAAGACTAAAGTTTAATTTCAGCTGCACGTGGAACAATTTGGGGTTCTCTCCTTATTGAGGAACACAATATGCCATTGTATTGTGTCAAAAGCAGTGAAATGCATTTTATATTTCTGGAATGGGTGAAAGCCTTTGGGGAGAAGTGAACAAAAGTAAAGACTAAAACTGTTTACAGTCTTCAGCAAGGAAGAAAAGAACATCCTATGTTAGGACTCCTAGGCACAATCCTGGTTTCGGACTGTGAACTCAGGCACCACACTGATATTTGAAAGAGGTGATAATTTTAGCTTATTCAGTATCAAAGACTAGCTGAAATAATATATCTGTTTCATTCCTTATTTGTTTCACTGGTATCCATCTGTCAAGCAAAGGCAGAGATGAAAATGCACAAAAGCTTCTCTATGATCACATGCTTTTCTAAAAATGCAGGTATATGCCTAGATGTGTAGACCTGCAACTGAATCTTACCTTATTCAAACTAAAGCAGAGAATTTTCAACAGTCACTTGTTTATTGTGTCTCTCAAACAGCTATTTCCTAACTCCAAGCATCAACATAGTCACTGGATATATGCATTTACACCAAAAAGCAATGGATTTGTTTTTAGAATTTGCAGCAGTCCTACAAAGCACTTCAATGTTGATGAATTGGCCATTTTTACAGAAAGATATTAAAAGATCCTTCAAACACCTCTAAACCCATTTTGGTCAGCTCTGTTTAGATTCCTGAGTGCTTTAGAAAAGGACTCTGTTCAGCTGGAGAGTGGCACAGCATTGTACCCACAAAAGACAAGGACCTGGTCATAAATGTCACCCAAGGCAATGCCAATGAACAAGCAACACACCCCAGCAGTGTTCACACTCTGTTCAGCACACAAGCAGACACCTGGCATTACCCACTGTGCTGTGAGATTTTCATTAGGATCCAGTGTATTGTAAACTGGAGAGAGACACAAGACCATCCCACTGCCCTCCCCATGGGATCAGTACTCTGCACAGATCAGGAGTACTGTCTCCAGGCAGACTCTGCACTCTGTGTTAACTGTCTTCTTCATTGACCTTCACACACCCTGGGAGCACAGATTCTTGTGTATAAAGCAATTAAAATGTGCTGTCTGCTCCTTCTGGAATGAGAGGAAAGAAACTCATCAGGTTTCAGCTACCCCTAAAAGCCAGACACATCTGCTGCTAGCATCACCAGCTCATGGGATGAGCAGCTGGACATGGTTCACAGTTGGGTTTGTTAACAGCAGGAGATAAACCCACAGGAATTGATGCAATAGAAAGTTGCAGAGGAAGCATGCATTATGTGAGCACCAGGGAAAATCAGGTTTCATTTCTAGTTCTTATTTTCTGTAATCACAAATATAGCTTGCAAAACCAGAAGAGGCCCCACTTCGTTTCTTAAGTGCAAAGAGGTCAATGGATTTAGATCAGGTGTTAATTTAGCTCATCATATTTTGAACAGTTGCCATCTGGTGAGTAAAAGGAGTGTTGTTCTAAAATGAGCTTTGAATAGTGGTATTTATGGGCCAAGAAAAGAGAGGAGCTATATGGACTTATAAAAAGTTGTAATTAGGAGAGGAAATTGTAGCTGTGGACCACAGAGAGTGTAATGTACCCAAAGAATGAATTATAATTGTCATGAAGCTTACCCAGACACAAAGCAGGGACATTCAGTTTCCACTCTCCAGACTGTTTTCAGAATAGAATAGGCTATAAATTAACAACTGTTATGTGTGGGTGTCCCAGCCTTAGAAATGGTTGGGAATGCTTGTGCTGCTTTTGGCTGGGATAGAGTTAATTGGCTTCATAAGAGCTAGTGTGTGGCTTTGGTTTAGATTTGTGATGAGAAGTGTTGATAATGCAGAGATGCTTTTGTTATTGCTGAGTCAAGGGCTTTTCTGTTCCTCACCCCACCTCACCAGTGAGTAGACTGGGGGTGCACAACAAGCTGGGAGGGGTCACATCTGGGACAGCTGACCCCAGCTGACCAAAGGGATATGCCATACCTCATGGCATCAAGCTCAGCATACAGAGCTCAGGGGAATTAGGAAGGGGAGGATGTTTGGAGTGATGGCATTTGTCTTCTCAGGTAACCCTAAGGTGTGATGGAGCCCTGCTTTCCTGGAAATGGCCAAACATCTGCCTGTTGATGGGAAGTAGTGAATTAATTCCTGGTTTTGGTTTGTTTGTGCTTGCAGCTTTCACTTGACCTATTAAACTCCCTTTATCTCAACCCATGAGTTTTCTCCTTTCTGCTTTTCCAGTCCTCACCTCCATCCATCCCCCAGTGGGTGACTAAGCTAGTGGCTGGGTGGGGCTTAGTTGCTGACTGGGGTTAAACCAAGACAATGCTCTTTAATTTGTATGCTTCAGAATGCCTTGGTTTGTTGAAATAAAAACCTTTTACAGATATGTGTCAGGTATGACAAAGTTTTTATTGTCTGCAGACAGAATTTCCACTGAAGAGAGCTGGTAATATCCAGCAGATGTTTCAAGCAGGTTTATCATAAACTTACATTAAATCCTCCACTCTGCTTGCTTTGAAATCTCACTTTTTTTTTTCACTGCTATCCATGAAAACTCCTGTTTAGGAGGGAAAACATTTCTGACATTTCATCATTTTCACAAAGCAGCAAAGTTCTTCTACTTCTACACAGAGATAATATACTTGGCAGCAACATTTGTTGCTAGTGGTGCACTGACAACATAAGAAAGAGACAATTATTAGCTGCATGTCTCTGGCTCATTTTAAAAAAAAATCAGAAATCTTTCAGAAAAAGTATTTGTTTGCCACTCACAACTTGAAAACATTTCTGGTTGTTTGCTGGTTGTGGCTGCTGCTAACAACTAAGCAGCTTTCACTGATGTCTCAGAAATAATTGCTAGGAAGGATGTAGCTTTTTCCACCACGACATCACAATGTCTTCTAAACACACATTTCAAGTAAGGACTGGGAAAGTGCTTGATCTTCACTTGTTTAATGACTTCTATTTTTTATTAGTGGATGAAATAAGAAATGGAAAATGTTTAGGGGAAGAAACTAACTTTTTTTACATGTATCCATCACATGATGAATATGAACTATTAGGTCTACATTATAGGTATGAAGCCAAAAACCAAGTGTCTTCAGATCTTGTAGCAGGAAATGAAGAAAGGGGTTTAGATATCCTATTTTAACTATAAAACTGCTGGTTTTCAGACTTTTCCATTCAGAAGACATAAAAGAACCTGCAAAGGTAATCATAATTCTGTGCCAGGCAACTTGGAGAGATACAGATCATGGACACAGTGCTAACCAGAAAAGTGACTGTATTGATCCCTGGTTAACCCATGTATTGTACAGCTAGCTCCTTAAAGCTGAGCAGGTCAGCTGATGTAACCTTTGGCTCCAGGTAGTGTCCTCAGAAACATCTTTGAAGCTCTAGTAGTATTTCTGTGCCATTTCTGTACCTTTTTCCAGCTGGGAGTTTCTGGGATATTAGGAAAGCTGTGGTGTGGCCCACCACAGGGGTTTCCCTGTCATAGCACAGTGAGCCAGGTGAAGCATTTCTTTGGGACAGATGGTAGGAGATTCTGGAAAGGGCAAAGGCTGAAGGGGGACTCTAGGAAGAGGACAGTGGTAGAGAGCCAAGCTGGGCACAGTTATACCCACACTGCCTCTTGAGAGAGGTCCAAGTGAGCTTTCACCCAGACTAAGCTTGTCTGGTGCCTCAGGAAAAGCCAGGGAGCAAAACTGAGATCCAACACTCATGTTTCCTCTTCAGTCTCCTTTCATTTAGCAGTATGCCCTCAAGCAGCACAAATAGCAAACAGACAAGAGTTTACATCCTCAGCAAGCCATTTTCATAAATTTTATGAACTGTTGCAGATTGCACATCTGTGAGGATGAAGTGAGGCCAATTGTGTTTAGAAACTGAGCCCATAAGTTCATTCGCTACCTCACTGGATCATGCCACAGTCTGGGAGTTACATGAGTGTTTTGCCCAAACCAGTTTAGAGGATTAGGTTCATTAAGAGCTAACATTATATTCAATATAATATAACATTATATTATATTTCAAGATTGTTCATTTTGAATATTCCACCTCTTTTCTCTCTCAGAAGACTGTAAAATTCTGCTATACACACATATAGAAGTAATAAAAAAGTAGTGGGAAAAAAACCCAGAAAGCAGCTGAAAGAGATCTGAAAAGTCCTTTGCTTTGAGAAATTATCTGCTGTACTTATTCCTGACAAACAGTTGTGTAACCTGCTTTTTAAAGTGTCCCATGGTGTAGACTCTAATATCCTTTTCCTTCTAGGAAGCCTTCCTATTTAATGTATATAAATCTCTGTTGCAATTTTAGCTCACTGCTTCCTCATGCCCCCCATGGGTTGGTGTGGAGAGCTATTTGTTCCCTTCTTGTTAGCATCCCCACATTACAAAGGTACAAAAGCTTCATAACATGCATTTCAGATTATTCCTGAGTGTTTTCAAGTTTACACTCATGGGCTGCATTTTTCTAGATTTATCTTAAAGCATGGAGCTTTCTGCTCACAGTTCCCCTGCTGAAGCTTCATGGGCACTGACAAAAGTGTAGGGTATATTTATGTGCTCTATACTTGATACTCCTGCTTATGATACTGCACCACCATCCCACAAACAACACTTCTCTGTTTCTGTTCAGCAGCAAATCTGAGCTCCCTATTGTCTTCAAGGTCCATAAGTAGGGGGCTTTATTCCCCTCTTCCTGCACACAAATTCTGTACAGCACCAGATTCCAGAGAGCACATTGCCAAGACCCTCTCCAAATATCTTCTGGTTTTACATGGCCTGCCAACATCTATTTCCACAGCATTGTTTTCTAACCAGTTTTGTTGCTTATTGTGGTTCTATCACCTCCAAGTTCCTCAAGCTTGGTTACAAAACTATCATCTGATAGAGTCAAAATTCTGGGAATTGACATTACACTGGTTGGTTTGTGAATCTTCTCAGTCTTCTTTTTTTCCCTACTTTAGAGCTAAGTCCTACTTTTTTTTTTCTGTGGTCATGTAATCATAGAATAGTAGCATGGCCCAGGTTGGAAGGAGTCTTAAAGATCATCTGGTTCCAACCCCTGCCATGGACAAGGATGCCCTCCTATATATGTCATAGAATCATAGAATATTCTGAGCTGGAAGGGGCCCACAAGGATCATCTAGACTAGCTCCTAACCCTCTGCAGGACACCCCAAGAATCACACCATGTGCCTGAGAGTGATGTCCAAGCTCTTCTTGAACTCCATCAGGCTTGTTGCAGTGATCTCCATGAGGAAGTTGTTCCAGAGCCCAACCAGCCTGTGGGTGAAAAACCTTTTCCTGAGAGCTAACCTAAATCTCCTTTGACTCAACTTCATTCCATTACCTCTAGAGTAAAGAGATCAGTGCCTGCCCCTCTGCAATGCCTCCTGAGGATGTTGAAGACATCAAGGAGGTCTCCTTCTGTCTCCTCTTCTCCAGGCTGAACAAACCAAGTGACCTCAGCCGCTCTTCAGCTGGCTAAAAGCAGAATGAATGGCAGGGAGGACATTACAGCCTCAGCCTTCCAGCTTAGCTATTAAAAGTCAAGACAAGGTACAAAATAAACTCAATTAGTAGAGAGAAATTTAGTGTTTGTGTAGTTTTTGTTCCTCAGCCTATCTGATAAGAGCATAACCCAAATACAGCTAAAAGGACAGGTAGATGTACAGGCCGGGGCAACCTCGCTTCAAATCAAACCAAATTGGTCCTGAGAAGTCTGTACTTAGGATAAAACTGTGCTACATAGGTTGTATCTGTAAGTACTGGAAATTTGACTAATAGGAAAAAAATAGAAAGGTTACTTGCACCTCAGAGGTTGTTTTCCAAAGTCCAGAATGAGTATAAATGTAGAACATTTGATGGCCTCATCTGCGAAATGACTCAAAGGTCAGGATTCTAATTCTCTCCTAGCACAGGCAATTAATGACAACTTGCTTAGTAAGCCAGCATTGTGATTAATGAATTCCACCCTGCTTCATTCACGTTTTACAGTCTGTCTCACTTCCATCTGAGATCAGGAAGAGAAGAGCACCTGGGGGATGCTAACCTCTGTGCTTATGTCAGCATGGCTGATGACGTGAGGCACCCATCTAGCAGCCTGGCATGGTGCTAAGTAACCCATGGGTGCTGGGGTTGTTGTGCACACCTGGCTTCTCTCAAGGTCTGCCATTTCCACAAGGAGAGGTGCCCTGGGCAGGGCACTGCACCTCCAAGCTTTGTCCCTTCTAATGTGTGCCAAGGTATTTGTTACTGTAGATGCTTCTTACGAGACACTGGTCCTAGCATGTTGACTGTGGCTCCTTCTGCTTTTAACTCCTTTTTAACATAGTGCAAACCTGTTCACACCTGGAACCCAAAATGTGTCCACAGAGGGTAAAATGTGGCAAGAACAGGCACCTCAACAAGCTTGACTCATTTAAACATGAAAGTCCCCAGGTAAAGAGGAGCATTCCATGCCAGGGCCACTGCACTCACTGGCTGTTGTGATACACAGCAGGTCTGCATTTGTTTGCTTTCTGGGGATGCAAAAATGGCATAGAAAAAGGACAAGATTGTGCATTTTTTTCCCCAGGCACTGGTGAAAGCTATAGAGGGTCCTTAATCAGTTCTGGCCCAGAACATAAAGGGGTAGGCAGTCTAACTTTGTGTTTAAAGCTCTGGTGATGTGTTTCCAGAGCTGGGAACATAAAGCTTTTTCTTTTCAGTTTACTCTGAAACTTCTGAGAAGCTGCAAATACTGGCTGATATTAGCAGGTGTTTCTCAAATATATATTAGATATGATTCCTTGTACTTTGTTCATGAAGGGAATGCAAACTCCCTACAGCTATGGAGAAAGAAATGGTGGTGAGGTTTTTGAACTATTTGTCCATTGTGTCTGAACTATTCATCTCTCTCAGTGCCTGGGCCAATTCTTCTGCCATGGCTGCAGATATAAATCTTCAGTGTCATTAGAGCAAGAAGTGAGAGGAAATAAAGCCTGTTCACTGGACCTGAAATTGAGTCTTTTTCTTTCTCCTTATTCTATATTTGTAATCTCAATTTTTAAATTCAGTGCAACAGAGCACATTACAGAAGGGCCATGAAAAGATATTTTATGATCTTTGAATAATAAGTAATGAAATAGAGAAAATTACACCTACAAAAGAGACTTTCAATCTGGAACAGGCAGTTCTTGCTTGCCTTTCCAGTACTTATCTCATTTTGTGGCTTGGACATCAATTTATAAAATTCATAGCAGGATTTTAGAACAGATGACAAGGCCATTTAGAAAAACATAATAAAGCATATAGGGAACAGTAAAAGTAGAAGTACTTTCCCAGTACAAAAAGAAGAGACCTTGTACCCTGTAAGATTTCTACCTGTGTGTGGGCAGCTGCTATGCTGTGATTTTCCCTGTGGAGCAGAGTCAGGACCAGTGATGCTGGGAGGCCTTGTGGAAAGCCTGACAGAGGAAAAAAAGCCATGCACTCCCCATGACTCAGCTTATCTTCCTGCTCCTAGTGTCTTCTTGCTACAGTCACACTGTTTAATTTTTCATTATTCATCCAGAGACACCCTAGATTAGCAAAAGAAATACAAAAAGTAGGTTTTCAATCAAAAAAAATCAGAAAAACTTAAAAAGATGCTGCATAACAGCAGTCTATTCCTAATCAAGAATGAGAACAGTTATTTTGCAGATGAATTTCAGGTCTCTCTGAGAGAATGAATGTTACCCACTATGCATCTTTATTGCTCAAGCCATAAAATCAGGATAATTTCATAAGACTTCATCTAATAAATATTAGCCTTTCCCTCAGGAAATGTTAAGTAGTACTTTGAAAATAATAAAGGCAGTTAAAATAAGTCACATAACCCAAATGACCTGTGCTTAACTTTACCATGTTGTCTCTGGAGGCTTTGTCTTCTTTCCCTTATTAGCATTTTCCTTGCTTAGATAAGGAGTTTTGTGAGTGAGCATCTTACCATTTCCACCTGATCATGCAAGGTTCCACAGAGCTAAGGTGCACCCAGCACTCAGCAATGTGGAGAACTGCTCAGGTAGGAGCAGAAAGCCTTGCTAAGACTCCATCACCATGGCTTTGCATGCAGTTTGTGCTCCAGATTTCACCCAACAGCTATAAGAGAGGGATATGCTCAGTCCTAGGTGGTGGTTTAGGTTAGTGGAGTAATTTTGGAGAGTTAAAGTGTCTGACATCCCAGGCAAACACCATTTATTATGGGTTGAGGAGAACCAGAAATGCATTACAGAGTTTATGCACTGGTTAAGTACAAAAGAGACTATGTGCAGGCTTGAGTAAGAGGTGCAAGAATTATAGCATTCAGTAACAGATGGCCACTTGAAAGATTTATCAAGCCTCCCCCAACCTTGAGAAGAGAATCTGAAATTCACTTATGCAGTCTGGATGACAAGAAGTTCATTGTCCCAGCAGTTTATATCTTCAGTTTCTGGGAGAAGGACTGTCTCCTTCTTGCCCCTAATAAGAAAGAGAACTGAGACATAGCTAACTTCTCTTGTCATATACCTTTGTGATAGCCTTTGAATTTTCATAGAATCATAGAATTGTTCTTTACTCACTCCTATTGCTACTTCACTCTGCTCTCCAGGGGATTGTTTTATGTTCCCTCTAGCTCCTATGAAGGAGGTCCTTCTGCCCTTTCTGTCCACACCTTGCTTTTCAGAAACATTCCTGCAGATGAAGCATTGTCTTGGCTGTGTGGATGGACAAAAAGGTTTGTAGATCAAGGAGGCTAGGGCATATGACCTAGAAATATAATGCTGTTTTCCAGACCTGGCCTGTCTTCCTGGTGTCTAGTTCTGGATTTCCCACTGACAATCCAAGCTCAATACTTTAAAAGGAAATTTCTTAGCTCTCTTCCCAACTCCTCCCCATTGCTGCTTTCATCCTTGCTTTTGGCAACTCCATCACCATGCCTATCCCTCAGCCTTGTTACCTGAGCATTACCTGAATTCTTTCTCAGTTCTCAGATCAAGACTATGGAAGACTCATGACACATCAAAGATGCAGCCTTTCTTATCCATCCATGCAACTGAAATTCTTGTCCAGGCTCTAAGCTGTCACCTCACATCTAAACCAAAAGCAGCCTTTCTAGCTGTCATCCATCCAGAATAATGTTTTAGATCTGCTTTTTCCAAACTGTCACCTTAACAGTAGTCCCCTTGCCCACATTAACCCTCTAGCATACCAGCATCTGCTTTCTTCTCCTCAGGGTCACTTTCTGTGATCTAGTGCTTCCCACTCTCTAAAAAAATAGATGTTTTTCTGATCAGCCCCAATACCAGTCTCTGTCACCAGCCTTTTATATTTTCAAACAAGTATTTTGTTTTTTTCCCTATTCTAGTGCTTGGAAAATACTACCCTGCAAAGGTGCTTTGCTGTTCCACATCAGATCCTACTTCAACTTCCTCCTTGGCTGCAACATCTCCAAAAACTGATGAGTACACTGCTCCTGTGTTTGTACCACTGCCCATGCTGATTAGCTCCTGAAGTCCCTCTATACCTCCACCTACCTGCATTCATTTGCTCTTTCATCTTAAACTGTAGATCTAACAGGTTAGAAATTCTGGTTTTATTCTGTGTTGGTCCTGTGTGCTCAGGCAGTAATTGACCCTTGGGTCAGCATCTAATCAAAACAATTCTAAAAAGGGCACTTTCAGCCCACCCATTTTCTCCAGTATTTTTGTTGCAATTAATAGCTGAGCAAGACAACTACTGAAGGAAGACCTGAAAATGGAGTTAGGGTTCTACAGTGTTGCTTCAGTGTTAAAGAAGAAAAAAACCATGTTATTCAATTAATTTTCCTATTGTGAAGGAGGACAGGTATACCTAGGCAAGCACTAGAAGTTAATTCCCTAATGAATCTTAAAAGCTTCCTACACCACCACCTACCCCAAGGATGATATTCTACCACACAATGCTGAACTATTGTCCCTTCTTTTCTATTAATTTCAAGCCTGATCATCTCTTTCTGCAAATTAGGCAAACAGCAACTTTTCCTGTCTCCTGCAATTGGCAAAACAATTCATTTGGCTGTGGTTTTTGCAAAGGACTGTTTAATATCTTTGAAAATGGTCTTTATTCTCACTAAAATCAAAAGATTTTTTTTTTCTCCAGTCCTGCTTCATAGGTTACATTCTGCAGTTTTATTGTTTCTTTCTTCTGGGCTGTTTTGCTCCGTGCTGTCTAGAGCAGGATGTCCATCAGTGACCCAACCAGTACCAAGTAAATGAGAGCAACTACTTCCTGTAGTAACTTATATTAATACATCTGGGAATGTCATCAGCCATTTTTAAGGCAGGATCCTACTGCTAATTTATATTCATCTCACAGTGTACTATGCCCCAAGGATCTCTTCTGGCAGACATGCTGCTTCACCAGTTATTCCTCATTTTCTATTTGTGCATTTGATTTCTCCTTGCTAAGTGTATCACTTTGCACTTGTCTTTATTGAATTTCATCTTATTGATTTTGGTTCCTTCAATTCATCAAGATCATTTGGAATTCTCATCCTGTCCTTTGAGGAGCTTACTGCCCCTGCTAGCTTGGCAGCATGGTCAGATTTTATAAGCATACAGTCTATTCTTATCATGCAGTCCATCATTCAATATATTCCATGGGCTCCTTTTCAGGACTGTTCCCACTGGAAATGCCCTCCCATATTGACAGTGGAACATCCATAACTACACTTTCACAAGGGTTTTTCAACTAGTCCTGTATCCATTTAAAAACACTATTATCTTGCCCATAGTTTCAAATTCAAAGTCAAAAAGCTTTCACAACTTCAGTAACACATTTGAGCTTTGGTTTGGCCTGTGACCCCATCAAGGAAGGAAACCAGACCAGTCTGAAACTGGTTATCTTCATGCAAACCTCCTACTGTCTTCTTCTCCTCTAAAAGAACTTTACAAATGGGCAGTTTGAGAATGTGCTTGCATTTGGACATGTGTGTGCAAATGTTTTGGGTGTGCTGGTGTGACCTGGGGCCCCAGCCAGGGAGCACTGTGCCAGGTGGAGCACCAGTGAGGCAGTACCCAGAGGGTTTAAGCTTTGCTGACCCCATGCTGTAGGTGTCCCAGCCTTGGGACAGTAGAGGACCAGAAATGTTTGTTGTTGCACAGTCCAAGGAAATAGCAACTTACTTTTGCACCACTGGAAAAGCTACAAAGGAAACAGAGTGGTAAAGCCTGTGGCTGCCACACTCAATACCTTGCTGTGAAAAGATGCAAGCCAAGAGTGACATTACTGCAGCACTGCATTTGGGCTGATACTCTTGTCTGTTGTGACACAGGTGTACCTGCAGTCTCATAGCCCTGACCTTGCTCTTTCTTGGCTACTAGAGACTCAATTTTCTTTTTCTGCAGGTAGCAGGCTGCCTGCTTCAGCTAGTAACATGCAGGATGGAAATAGATCAGGGTTTTCCTTATTCATCACCTCTTTAGGTAAGGCTTTCTTCTCCCACACACCTGATATAGGTGATGTACCCTATACATTTGCTTGACTTTTAAGGACCTTATTGCCCAGTGAGGGAATCCAGCTTGAATCAGCATAGATCAAAATATGAGGGGGAAAAAAAAACCTCTCAATATTTCCATAGCTAACATATTTTGATATTGCATATATCCACAAACAAGGGTTCTTTGTCTTTCTGTAGGAGAGAGTTCAATAGAACTTCTGCTGAAAAGCCACTGGACTAGCTTTTGAGCAAGGGCCTAAAAACTCTGTCTACCTACTAAAATGAAAGAAAAAGAAAAAAAAAGAGGGTTGAAAAATATAATGAGAAGGAAAAAAATAAATAAGTGGCACTGTCCTTTTGCATGTGAAAAAAAATCCCAGTTTAACTGGAAAGACTTAGCAAATAAGGAAAGGTCAGGAAATATTAAGAAACTGTAATCTGTTGCAGCCTGTGGGAAAAGTGAAGGAGCAATTAATCTATCAGGCTGATAGGCTGGCAAGAACATTAAGAAGTTAAAGAAGCTGCAGTGAAATGAATGTATTTCTGAGATTCCATTCAAAATCTATCTTTGTAGGAGGGATGACAGAAAATATCCAGTTTCTTGATTAGATATAACATAAAAATAATCCAGATATTAAACTAAGCAAGCTTTAAGAGTTATAAATAAATATTTTGCAATTAAAACTAAGCACTTCTGAAAATGTACATAGTCACATTATAATACACGTGCTTTTAAAGGAGGGTGGAGAGTTAGGCAAAGCTATGCAGAAGGAAACTCCTTGGCATTTTGCACAGCCACAGAAATGGTCAGGAGAAAATGCTCAAGCATATTAGCAGAAAATAAGCCTGTCAAGGCCCATGAGGTCATCCAGAGCATCCCTTGCTCCAGGATAGGATCTGTACCAAAACCTGTTCAGAAAGGTGTTAGTCATCAGTCTGATCTCTTCCCAAAACCCTCCTGTGGTGGGGTTTCTTTGGGAACCCCCAGCAATCCACTGCTTGGCTTCATTAGCTCTAATGTTGTGGAGTTTTTCCTAAGGAACAGCCAAAACTGTCCTTTCTGTAAGTTTAGCTCACTGCTTTCAGCCCCAGTCCCAGCAGACAGGAAGAGCAATTTGGGCTGGATACAGCTGCCAGCCCCTGCAGTAGCTGTCAGTGGTGTGCCTTTCACAGTCATGCTGTCAGGAAGAGTGTTGAGTGTGGGACAAAACATATCATCATAGGGGAACAAACCTCTCTAGGTGGGTGAAAAACACTGCAGATGCTCCTGTTGTGGAGCACCCCTGTCACAAAAGCTGAAGTTGATTTGATGACATGGGAACAAAATCTCCTTTATTCTGGTCAAAACAAGAGACACTATAGTACAGGGGTAGTCTGAGCTTTTTTTTTTTTTCATGTGGGACATTATGCTCTGGTGAAATCTCATTTTTCAATGTCTTGTCATTGATCCTTCCTCTTGTTATTTCACCATGGCAACATACTTGAGCATACAATTATTGAGCATACAATTAAGATTTCAGAGTTCTAATTTCAGTCTGCAGCTGTACTGATGGATATGAAGCACCCATGCCTGAGATGTAGCATGTGTGTACACAGGCAGATGATCCTCTGCAGGACAAATGTACTCTTGCTTCCTCAGGGATTACACTGCCATGGTAAGATTTTCCTCAAACCATGGATCAACCAGAAGAAAAGTAGAAGACAGTGAAGTAAGAAAGAAAGTGGAGCTATCAGCAGAAGGGCAACTGAGGAAGAAGGGCAAATGTGGGTTAGAGTAGGGGCAAGTCAGAAAGGTAAGCAAGGATGTGAGCAAGTGGTAGAAGGTCCAGAGAGGGTCCAGGGAGTGCTCTGAGCTGGTGGAGCAAGAACAAAGAGTAGGACAAAGAGTAGGATGGAGTCGACTGGGAACACAGCATAAAGGAGATGATGAAGGCAAGGTAAGAAAAACCTCCATGAGAGTGGTAGGGAAAAGGTGGCATAGGAGAATCAGCAAGATTAGGAGACTGGGTGGAGAACAGGAGAAGTTGAGGGAGCAAGCAGTTTGAGTGGAGGGAGGCTGTCAGGTAAATGAACAGAGCAAGGAGGTAGAGAGTGACAGCTTTCTCCTCCCAGCTATAAGCAGAAATTAAATGTTACCAACATCTCAGTAGCCAGTATCTGCTTAGGCATCTAACTTTTCAGCCTGAGCTAATTGGAGATGATGGTGGCAGGCTTCCTCCAATATTACTGCACTTAAGAAATATAATTCTTTGCAATTTAAAAACCAGCTACACATCTTGAGGGACAAACATTATCCTGGGAGTTTGCAAGAGATGAGGTTGGCAATAAGACTGTTGGCAGAAAAAGCATTTCCTCCCTGCTTGAATTCTCCTTTATAAGAGAAGGTAATGGAAAATGTAATAAAATATACCAAAATGCATGAAACCTAATCATACAGCTACTTATTTGTATTCAGCAGCCAAATCCTTCTGAGGGAGTGGTTATTAACTGCACAGAATCCCATAAAGCTCTTTAAATATCATATGCAGAAGCAGCACAGAGGAAGTGGAACTGCTGTCTCATGCTTCTCTCTTGTTTTAGCAAGCCAGTGCTTGGTGCAGATTGCAGTTGTGGTGTTTGAATTGTGCCTGTGGATCTTAAGCAGTGAGAGACATCTTTTTGCTACCTTTGGTGTCCATGGGGAAAGGCAAGCAGATGCCAGACCTCTTTAGGAGAAGTCTGGCTTGTCAACACTGTAGCCACTTTCAAGCTATACTTTGGAAACCAGGTTATTAACAATTCCAGTCTCACCATAGTGGGAGATCACTGAGGATAAGGAAGGCTGTAGGAAGAAAAATGAAAACAAGTGGGAAGGAAACAGTGAAAACAAACAAACAAACAAACAAAAAAACCTCTTTTTTCTTTCTTTTCTATACTAAAATTCAGGTTCCTTTAGTCCAGAAAGGAAAGAAACAGAGGACCTTTGGGGTCAATGATGTCCATGAAAGCATGACTTCCACCCAGGCAGGATTTCACTCTCACTCTGCACTCTTTGTCTTGGCCTTCTGTTGTACCATGAACCATTCTGATGCCATTACATTTCCATGAGACAGCCTAGTCCTTGATCCCTCTTAGACATATGGCCATGCTTCAGACAGTGAGGGACATCAAGGGTTTACCTCTGTGCTGGGAGTGAGGAGCCAGCAGTGCTCCAGCTGTGACTTGGACCCAAGCATATGAACTGTGCTTTTAAGGACAGAAGACCAGGACACGTTCTGGGGATGGGGGTGGCACAATCATCTCTGCCTCAGCCCCTTTTCCCATGAGCTGGAGCCAAAGAACCATAACCAATGTGCTCTGCCTGCGGAGACCCCCAGGGAGGGCTGTAGGCTGAGCCCTATTCTGAGTGCTGTTGTAGACCCCCAAGGTCTCTGCACATAGGTCTCTAAGGTGCAAAAGCCTCTGAGCAGTGGAGCCAAGAATAGCAAGAGACATCTGGGGCTAGGACAGGGGACAGTCTCCACCCTACAAAGGCTGTCTGTGCCTTAAGAAGCAGCAGAGGGGTCTTTGCCAGCTGCCCCTTGTGTTTCTGCTTTGTGGGAGGGAAGCATAGAGGGCACCCAGCAACTATGGGATAATCCCTGGTGAAGTGTGAGGGGGCTGGGGCATGACTTCTCATGTGTGCTGTGGCTAAGAAGCTGACAGCTGTCTGCTTTGATAAAGCTGAATTTCATAAAGAAGCCATCTTTCTGCAGGTTGCTGCTTTGTATATGAAAGTGTCAACAGCAGCTAAGATTCTTTTGCCTTCCAGACATAAGAAATACTAGGGCTCCCACATTTATAGGCTTTAAAGAGAAAAATGGATCTCAATGCATAAAAGAAAGCTACAGTCCATGAAAATTACTGCCCTGTATTGTGTGTCCCCATATCCTATTAAACTTAGAGGCATACAGGAGCTGCTTCTGGGAAGGGAAGGGAAAACCCAGACAAGCAAGCTAACTCATAGATGTGACTTGCACATCCTCTCTTCTTCTTGATTTTGTGAAAACCTTCTTGTAACTGAAAAGAGGAATAGTTTATCTTCAGCTGCCCTATTTACATGACAGGAGTGTGACCAAGAAATCAATGCACTTAGCAGAAGGGAAAGGTACCACATTGTAACTAGGTCACAAAAACACTAGCTCTTTTTTTTTAGCCTGGAAACCCTGTTCTTCTCTATTTTGTGTTTCAGTGCAAAAAGACATTGCTGTTTCAAAAGCTCCATTTCAAAGTTTCTTCCTGATGTCAGCTTTTCATTTTCATTTCTGAGCACTGGAATGTTGCCTGTTACAGGATGTGTATACTGTATGTACAACCCATCAGAAAACAAGAGAAACAAAGAACTGAGTCTTGGGCAGGTGGAAGAGGAAAGATGGATCCTGAATATAGGCAGTCTAGAAGGGATATTTCTTTAAATCAAGACAGACTTACAACTTTTAAAGCTGTGGTTAAAGTGAAGACAGGACTTTTACAAATGATACACAATGTTATTCCAGGTGCTACAGATGGAAGTTGGAAGGGAAAAAAAAAATAACACTTGTACAATAGAAAAAAACATATATACTGCAGACAAAGGAAGTATCTGAGGGAAGGAAGGGGAAATATGCTGGCAAAACCAAACCAGACTTAAGCAGAGTTGCCTGTGAGGATCTCAAAAGATCCCAACCCTAATGGGTATCCTGGTGTGCTCAGCATCCAACCTGTGCCTCCCACAGTTGTTATATGGAAATACACCACATAAATGTGTCTCTCTGGGATTACAAATTGGAAAACAGCCCTGAGTCAGGGTGATATCTAATTTTCAGGTTACCCATGTGTACCTCTCTCTTCCTTCATTTGAATCCATGGGTTGGCTTCATAACAATCTGACATTGCAAAGAGGCAAAGTTCCAATGTCTTGTTAATGAAGACAATAAGAGAGAAGAGGATGCAGTGGCTCTTCAGAAGGAAGGGTGACAGTCCCACACATATTCTTGTCTGAAGCCCTTATCTACCAAGCAATATGGACAGGAAGAAAATTGTAGCAGCACTGCAACAGAAGATGGAGCCTGTGGAGGCTTTGGACCCTGTTGGACACTAGAGAAGCCACTCCAGCTGTACAGCTCCATCAGAAACATTTTTGTTGTGGTTGTGGTTCCACCTCTCCCAGATCCTGTTTTCCTCTGCAGAAGAGAAAAACAACCAGAACATGCTTTGGTTATGTTGTTCTTTTGCAGTGTCCTTTCTTCCATAACAGCAGCTTGGCAGGGTCCAGATGTCTCTGGAGGCTTCTGCTCAGGAACCTTCCATTAAGGACCAGTAAGGGAGCACTGTAGCTGTATGCTCATACTTGTGCACTGGTCAAATACTGTGAGTTTGATGTTCTTCACAGGTTCCATTCACACTGTCTAACCACTTTAAATAGTTGCCTGTTTCACATGGTTTTTCCTTCTTTTTGGACATAGCCTTTCCCCTATGTTTTAAGATGCTTTCATTTTAATTCTTCCAAACTCAGAAAAATTAGAGCCACAGTTTCCATAGCAACTTTAATCCTTGTTTGTGTTACAAGAAAATTATTCACTTAATGTCCAGCTAACCTAACCTAACCTCAGCACGAAGACCCTATTAGTCTGTTTAAGTCCAAGTCCTTATCTGAATCCTTGGAGACACTTAGGAATATGACACATATATATATATGTTGTTATTGTGTTTCCAAGGGATAAAAATTACTGGCTGAGTCAGGAATGATATTTGTTCAATGTTCAAATAATTGTAGCTAAAGGGTATGTTTTGTGTGGCTAGTGATGCTTTTTAATCACTGTGGAGGTAAAGTTACTTAAAACTCTAATTGCTGAGGAAGTCTCTGGAAAGGAAACAAACACTTCTACATGATAATTGGTTTTGTTGGTATACTAAAGTCCTTGGAATTTTATTTGAGCCAGTAACTGCTTAATTCAGTCTCATATAACAGTCTCATACAAGTCTTACACAACAGCCACACATTATATAAGTCTCATATAACAGGCATATATATATATATACACTCATAAAATTAGTCTTATGTAGCAGTCATATAAATACACATACAGCCTCATAGCAGTCAGAATGTGTCAGTTTGAGAGTTTAAGATTAAAAACTCTACTTTTTTTTTTTCAGCTAAGCATACAATGTTCTCATGTAACTCCACATTCAGCCAACACATTCCTAATTGTCTCCATTACAAAAATATGGACTGGCTGAGCTGAAAGATCTGTGTTTGGAGACAGACTTCCAAGCCTATAGTCAGACACTTCCAAAGACACTTTCTTGGGTTTTTTTCAAAACACTTACTAGTATTTTAGCAACTAAATGGGTGTTATTTGTATCATTTGAGCTGATAGGTATTTAGTGCTTTAGGAAATTAGAGCAGCTATTCGACTGTCTAGCAGGGGGAATAAATGGCATCATTTTAGACAACCACTTTTTGAATCTAGTTTGAATCTTGCTCTGAATATAGGAGGGCATATTAAAATAAACTAGTAGCTTGCCAAAAAAAAAAAAGGACATTTTAATGAGAACTTGTAAATTCAGGACCTACCTTTGCTACTCCATATCCTGCAGGCACACAAATCCTTGTGTCTTGGAGTGTATCTTTGGCTGTAAATGTGAAAGGGAATCCTAGCAAAATACAGTTCCCTAAGAATCATGTAGCTGTTACTTGCAATGGCTTTTACACCAGTTGGCTGGTAGTTGTGCAGAAAGTAGCAGCCATCAGGTGTCCCACAATGGAAAACTGTTTGGCTTGACAGTGAGGGTTGGATCCCTGACACTCTGCCACTGGCTCTCTCTGATGAAATTCTATGGCAGTCTGTGTGTTCAGTTTGCCAGGAAGGAAGACAGACTAGCCTGGCTGTCAGTCCTGACAGCACTAAAGCCCTGGCCATAACTATCATTCCAGTTCCAAGGATGGATTTTTAACCCATTCTTTGTTTCCCTGTTTTAATAGGCTACCATTAAAATGATAGCTGCTAAATACACATCAAACAAAGCAAATGGTGCTGAAGGGGGTTTGAAAGCTGGGATGCTTGTGTCACTCATACAGAGTGGTTTCAGTGGTCTGAAGTGTTCATGACACTTTCTGTAGTGTGTCTGGAAACATGCAGTTTTGTCAGCCTTCATAAAGTTTGGGGGGGGGGTTTGTCCAAGTATGTGTGACTTGCTGCCAATTCTTGTTGTTTCCACTATCTAACTTCAATAAAACTCCCAAGTTTCAGTGCTTCATACTTTTGCCCTGAATTTCTCTTCCCACTAGCATGGGTGTTGATGTTTCACTCCTCTATAATCATAACTAATATATGACTGATAAAGTGATACACTAAGGTGACATGAAAGGTTTATATGAGTAAGTTTAGGATGGCCTGTTACCAAAAGCAGAAAGCAGCAAATACACTTTTCCAAATGAATGCCTACAAATCTTCTACTACCATGGTCTTTTATATTCAGGGTTTGTTAAAAGTTACACTAAAATTAGAAATATTGTGCTATTTTCAAATGTTTACTGATATTTCTCACCTCTCATTTGTTATCTATCTGGTTTATTTACCATGAGTTCAAATATGCAAAGTCCAAGAAGGAGAGAACAAATAGTTTTTAGAGTTATCTTCTGTAAAACACCAAAAACTGTTTTTTCCACAGACTTCAGTGATTTGGGACCTGGAAAACCTAGAAGCAATATATTGCATATATCACTAGAAACACAGAAACCCTCCTTCACTTCTCCTACCTCTATGCTAACCAGAATAATAACTGTTACAAAAGCTTCAGGTGACAATTGAGAGAGGACAATACTTTCTGCCCCAAAATCAAGACTGATCTTTTTTAAGACTGTTGAAGGTCTTTCCTATAAAAGGCCCTTCAGGAATTTATCATGAATCTATTTACTTTGCTGTTTTTTGGTGGCCTTACATCTGCAGCAACCTTCACCTGTTCCTTGTCAAGGGCACTGTCATGTGTGTGTTTCTTCTTCAGAAACTGAAGTGGGTTGATCCTTGGGATGGACTTGAGAGATTTGGGTTTACAACATGGGAGCTCATTCATGCCATCAAATAAGAAGAACTGTGGAGGTGGCTGACAGAAAGTCTAGGTCACAAAATGTAAGAGAGAAAGGAAAGGAAAAAGATCCAAACATACCCACAAGCAGGGGGCATGCAAATCCTGGGTTTCAGCAGGGAAGGTTATTAAGGCACTTATTTAGACCCTACAGAAAGCAACAGAAAGACTTCTACAGACTTCTGTGGGCTTTTGGTCAGGTTTTAAACCCTTAAATTCTCAGTGTGCTTTCAGATCCCCTGTCACATCAAAATATACTGAGAAATCTATCAGCAGAGTGGAAAATACTTCAAAGGAAGTATGCACAGAACCCCATAGGAAAAAAGTATGTTATAAATGTGAATGCTTAATTTGATGTACTCCTCTCTTTGATATTGGAAATATGCTGTAGCTGAAAACAGCCCTTAGCATACTCAAGTATGGAAGAATCTCCTCCTTGGGCTGCTAGTATACATTGCCTCAAGGATTTCTGCTAGTCATACAGGTAGGGATTCACTATCCTGATGGAGAATAAAAAGCTGTGATGTTAATTTGCTTTTCTTTCTCCTAAAGAAAGGGTGCTTAATTTAGAAGATTAAGAATCCACTAGACTAGAAGGAAAAGTTAAGACAGGTTTCAGAGGTCAGCTGCTTTACCTGAGGGACTTCATTAAAGCCCTTAGATATGGAAGATCTCTGAGGTCATTTGGATTGTTTGGAGATGTTCTCATGGCTTTTAATAAAGCTATGACATACCTTACCAGCTGTGCACAGGATGTGTAAGGCACAGAGCAGGTTATACATGACAAAGACTTTGTGGAGAGGGAAAGCATGACAACAGAGATTCCTACCACAGTAAATATGAACAGAAAAACTTCCCAGAAAGTCATTTAAAAAATGCACCATATCTTTCACATTTTTACAAATAAATAGTAAAGGAATAGGAGAATCTTATGTGCAAACAGTACTCCCTCTACCACAGGGAAAACACCTTTGAGTGAAGGTATCACAGAAAGCTGTCAAAGAGAAGATGTATTTTCTTTGCAAAACCTATCCTGTAAGAAGAGATTAAAAATGTGTCCATTTAGCCCAGGAAGATGAAGGATGAGAGGGAATATGCATAGGCATCAGGGATCCATGAGGGAGGGAAAAGAACTGCTTAAAGTCACATTAGCAGAGGAGTGGAGAAATTCTGTATGGGAATTGGGAGTCTGCAGCTCTCCTGCCCTGCAACAGCCTTACAAGGGCAATGCTAAAACCTGACTGATTTTCAGGTGCAATTTAATCGAGTTAGAAGGAAGCTCTTTGGTGAGACTGATGGACACAGATTATTTCCTCTATGCCAGTGTTCAAAATACAGAAGAATTCACCTAGTCTTGCAAAACTACCTGGGCTTCACAGAATGACTTTTAGCAAGTTTCCCTCCTCCCTCTTCTGAAATATCATCTCTCAAATCCATCTCGTGCTGCAAGTCCAAGACTGCTGCATGTTAGCATGGCTGGTTTAAATTATTTTTTGACTGATTTCAGTATTTTTCATTCTATGTTCTCAGAGAGAATTTGCAATTTTGTATTACAAATTGTAGTCTGTGACTGGGGACAACTCATGCAGTCTGTATGAAAGCTCATATTTATCTATAGAGAACTTTTCTATATAGTGCTAAATAATAGTAATTTTTAAAAGAATCTAATTTGTATTTCCAAAGATATCTATCCCCTCCAGTAGTTCAAAACTATCAGATAACTTTTAGGGGCTGCTACAATATAAATTAGCATCAGTGATTCATTGCTATAAATCCTGATGTCCTTAAAAAAACATAATATATGAGTCTTATTCAAGTTCTTGACTGTTAGGGAGGGGAAAGTATCATTTCCTTCAGTGAGACAGATACTCCATTCTAAAGTTTCATGACTTGCCAAAAATCCTTCTTCATTTCTCTAAATAAAAAGAATTATTTAAACTTCAGGGCAGAGTTATGCAACACAAAACATGTTAGGAATAGCTGGGAGGGGCAATACGTGGTGAAGAGTGCTATCAGTTGGTCAAAGCCTCTGCAACATTTGTACAATACCAAAGGTCCTCTGGAAGAAAATCTTTGAGAAACTCCATAGAAAAGAGGGGAAAAGAAGTTATATGACAGATGCAAACAGCAGAAGCTCTTTTAAGAAGGAGACCCTTGTTCTTGTAAACAGCTAAATGCTGTTGTGGTACAAAAAACTAAGACCAGCGACAATAAACATGAGATAAAACAACCTGAGCAAACAGGAACATGTGCAAACAGGAAAAGAGATTCAAGACTGGCTGAACAGCAGCCTGCCTGGAACTCCATAGGTTTCAGAACGTTCAGCAAGACCCAAAGTTTTCCAACACATTAACCATGACTGATTGATACTGGGAACTTTGTAACTAGATCAGTGACTCTGTGCCTTGCTGCACCACAGGCTTCCCACACACGGAAGGCACAGAGGAATGCTTTGTTCCAGAAATAGGCCTGGGCAGAGGGCAGCACACAGGCACATGCACATATATATATATATATATATATATATATATACACCCCCATATGCATGTATTTATATATATACACAACATATTTATATCCTGCCATAGCCTGGGCAACCTGACTCTAAAGTAAGAGAAAGCAAAGCCTTGTTTTCAGTTGCTTGCTCCTTGGAAATAAGAATGTCTGACATGATTAGTTAGCATTAGCAAGGTTTCTGAACCATCCTGCAAAACCTAAACTAAATTGTTCTGAATAATGGCTTGTGCATTGCCACTGCCAAGATAAGCATGTCTTCTGAACCCATTGCTGATATCTGCTTGCACCCCAAATTCCTCATCTCCTCAGAGTACTCCTGGCACAGGAAGTATCATGTGGAGAAGTTGAATGCCTCATTCTGTTACAAGATCTTCTTTTCCTCCTTTCCAGAGGGGATATATAAGGCCTTTTGGGTTTCTATCAACAGCTCATTGGTGCCATAGGAGACTAATAACCTCTCTCAAGTAGCCTGAAGCAAAGAAGGATTTTCCTTCCTTTGATAAAGCCTGTAGCCTTAATTTTCAAGGCTGCTGGTATGACTTTTTTTTCACAAAGTGGGCAAACTAGTTAGAATTTCATATATAAATATATATTGTTTTTCTTTTTTCCTGGTCAAACTGGAAGCAAACAAGAACTTCAATCATAGCCAGCTCAGTTGTTAAGGTTTGCAAGGTTTGACTGGACAAAGCAAGAGTCTTCACTCATCCTTTAATTTTATCAGATGGAGTGTTTGGACATAAGAAATGATGTAACCTCCCCCTCTCATGGCCACAGAGGTGTAAAATGGCTAATTCACACTGTATCTTCCAAATGTTTGTACTTCAGAGAAGTCAAGGAAAGGCTTCCTGTAAATTATTTATGGGAGGAAAATTAAAACTTCAGTTCTTCCTTTCTGTGAAAATACTGACAGATCTCGATTTTGAAACATAAATTATGTGTAAATAGGCATAACACTGAATGAAATGGAGGGTATCAAATGGAATGGGAATGGTTCTGCAAACTGAGAACCCAGCCCTGAAATCACTTTCAGGCTTCCTAAATCAGAAGTAGATCACTCAACAGGGAGTGCAGTCATTTTGAAAGTAGGATTTAATACATAACTTTCAAGCAATCCCTTTTTCAAACTGCTACCCTGAATATTCAAAGACATTTTTCTCTGCAGACCAGCTTTTAAAAGGATTGGTATGCCAGACACAGCTCAGGTTGTCTTTATTTAAACAAATTGCCAGACTTGGTGTTCTGAAGTAGCAAACTGAAATCTTCTGAGCTAAGCCATGCCACAAAAAGAGCTATTTGTACCTACAAATAGCAAGCACAACAGAAAATAGAGCCCTCTAGTAAATATATCCATCTCTAAAGACAAATTTTTGGCTAAGATTCTCTCCATCTAGGAATATTTAGTCCAGAAGAGCTGAGTTTAATTAACACTAACTAAAGAAATAAATCCTATGAAGAAAACCAATTTGATAGTGTGCTCACATTTGGGGGAAAAGAAATAAAAGAAAGACAACCATTTTGAATATAATTAGGTACCACTCAGCAATGTGGTCACTGATCAACAAGCTACTTATTGGCACAATGAGGAGCCCTAGAATGACTTCTGGGGCACTGGGCATTATCTTGAAACTCCAGTGAGCCAAAAGGCAGAAGCACTGAGCAGTATGTTATTCCAAAAGATGAAGGAAAGAAAGATACTGTTTTACTAAACCAAAAAAGGAAAAGGAAACAGGAAAGGAAAATTGTTTGTCTCATTTACAGTTACTAATATCACTTATTCTTTAAGGGAACTTAGCTCTCACTTGCCTGTTGCATTCTCTCATTTTCAGCATGATTTTACTGACTTCATTTCTAATGTATGTGTCCTGACTATGCTGGCAACTCAAGGTGGTAGTTCAGAAAGTGCCTCTTCTTGTCATAAGGACATTCTTTCTCCATAAATTCAATATTGCAGTTCACTTAGTCAATACCTAAGTGATTTTAAATACACACACCCACTCTTGATCAATCTGCTGGCCTTTTTATAGACTCCTTAGTTCACTTTTTTTCCTCACAGGAGATGTAAAGCAATAGCTGACTCTTCCCTCTGCTTTGTTTATTCTTAGTGTCAGTGTAGGAAGTCTATATATCAGTCAAAGAGAGACTTTCAAGGTACCCTAAGCAGCCCTCAAATAGATGCCCTGCTGTAAATGCAATTTGCAAACTCCATTCTGTCCTGTTAGATTTGTGCCCACGTTCACTGAAAATACAAGTTATTTTAATATCCAGGAATAGACATGTTTCCAAAAGGTGTATATAGCCAGTGACTATGTAGAAGTAAATGTTTTAGGTTTCAGAGATATTTAGGGAATCTCAGCCAGACATCATAACCCCATCAGATTTCAAGCAAGCCTGAGGGAAGCTGTAGTCTGTACAAAAATCTCAAAGACTTTGCTAGAGGAGAGCAAGTTTCTCTCAGTGAATCTGTAACAGCTACCATGACAAAGTCCAAGATGCCTAGTGAGACTTTTGACTCATGTGTTCAACTGTCAGCCAGTTCCTCAGGGACTGGCAAGATTTAATGAGCTGTGCACAGAAATTTACATTGTCTTCCATTAGTCCTTTCATAAGGTGCACTCACCAAGCACTGGCTGCCTCCAGTGGCTGCCACCCTCCCAGGAGGGTTGGTATTGTTGGAAGAAAACTCTTCAATAGGGCAGGAAGTTTTATGTGAGTTGAAGGAAGGTTCACAGCATGGTTCCCTCTTGTTCTGCAACCACACTGCATGATGCTGCCATTTCTCCATCACTAATACTTTGGGGTTGATTGCTGAGGGGCCAAGACACATTTGAAGATGACAATAGCTTGAGGATGGCTATTTTCCATGGGAATGAAGAACATGTTGATGACATAGTCCTCTTTGCTGATTTTCTCAGGCAAAAAATAAGTCATATTGCTCTGGTTTCTGAACAAGACAAAATCAAGCAGCTTAACTGCCTAATACACCACCTATAACTTCAGAGTATAATTTTCTTTGTGTAGTTTACACAAATATGATAGAGTTGACCAAGGACAAAGTCACAAATTCTCATGAAGGATCATGATCATAGAATGGCTGGGGTTGGAAGGGACCTTAAAGTTCATCGAGCTCCAGCCCCTCTGCCATGGCCAGGGATGCCACCTACTAGACCAGGTTGCCCAGGAGGATGCTGTGATTTAAAAGATGTACATATTTTTATAGGATTCAATAGTACTCAACTTTAAGGCTTAGTTAGCCTTTTTTTGACAAGGCACAGGAGTGGGATTTGGATAAGGTTTATTGTCTCCTTACTTTGTTTACTAATTATCACACACATTTTTGCCTATTGATGTCACACTTCTTATATTTGTGCTCAGAGCTCTGCTTGGACTGTGTCTGTTCAGTTGCCTTTCTTTTCAATGACTGATTTAATCTCTCCATCTTCAACTCTTTTTAATTGGAATGGAATGAGATGCACTTCAGTCATGATAGAAATAGCATGTCAAGAGGGAATGGAATAATTAACACCTTTAGCCAAGAAGTTGCCCAGTCTGGACCTAGCTTTGGCTTCTCAAACATTCTACTTATCATGGGACTCACTTGGCCCTCTCAGCCAGAAACAGCTTTTACAGCTAGACCCATCTCTCATCTTCAATAGCAGTTCCTTGGCAAAGTCATTTATGGCATCCTAATTCTCCACTTATGAAGGTCACCTCTGGCATTCAGATGCATCCTTTACAGAAAGTTCAGCTGCCTGCTTCTTAGCTGCCTGCTTTTTTTCCTTCCTTTCTTTCTTCCTTCCTTTCTTCATTCCTTTCTTCCTTCCTTCCTTTCTTTCTTTCTCTTTCTTTCTCTCTCTTTCTTTCCCTTTCTGTCTTTCTTCCTTCCTTCCTTCCCTCCTTCCTTCTTTAATTTCCCTTCCTTCCTTTCTTTCATTGACCACAGTAAGGGAAGAATATAGAGTTTGCTTCTCAGACTTCTGCTGCTCACCTGGTTCTGAGAGTGAAACCAGAGGTGTTGATTTAGCAAGTGTAATCCCACATGGTTGGAGTCCAGGCTTCTTTCTCTGTAAACCACACACAAAAAAACGAAGGTTGGCTGTGAATAATCCCTTGAATTGTATGTCCAGGGGGATAAAAGGACCAGAAGGGCTCAGGGGAGGCCACGCTGCATTGGAATGTGATCCCTTCATTATTCTGTCCAAGCCAGAGTCTTTTGACCTTCAGGGCACATTATAAATCTCTGTTATTCATTCAGTCTTTTTCTCTGGAGCATTTACTGTGGAGACAGTAGTGGACTCTGTGGTTTTGAAGAAGTTACTCAACCTTCTTTAATTTTTCACACACATGCATAAAGCACATTGCATGAAAGCATTTATACCTTGGCAATGCTATATAAATGAATTCTGAGGATGAGAAAAGGTGAAAATGGCTTTGATTTTATCCCCACTTTCACAGTTCAGAGCAACACAGCTCAGTAAACAGTTTACAAGCACCTAATTAGCCTGTAGGGTGGCGTTGGTAATTTTTTACTGCAAAAGATGTTTTCTTTCTTTCTGTCCTGAGAGGTTCTCTCTGATGGTGGCAGCCAGGGAAAGCAGAGTTCCACATGGACTGTGCAAAAGACCTGTCTGAAAGTTTTCTGCTCCCTTTTGCATTTGATGCCTTAAAGAAAAAAAGTTAGACTACTTATGCAGCTGTTCATTCCTGGGTGACAGATCAAGGGGCATCTTGCAGCTCCTTACACAGTGAATACAGAGGGCAGATTTCAGGCCACAAAAGATGGAGCTGTCAATTCAGTAGGTCAGCAACAATATCAGTTGCTTTATGACACTGGGGTCAAGGTAAGAATGGATGTTATGATATGGTGCCAGGTCAACAGTTTGAAGTGAGGCAGAGTCAGAACATCCTGTAACCATAGCAGAAGCAGTTAAATAAAAGTGGATTTTTTTGGTCAGTATCTGATTCACTAGGTATTTGACTGGGCCAAAATGTAGATTTGTATTTCTGACAAGCTTAACTCTGGATGACACTTCAGCTTTTTTGAGCTGCACTTTTGAGTCTATGTCTCTGCACATAGGTTCCCCTCCTTGCACTTCTTTTTTCCTCTGCCTCCCTGTCTTTCATAAGAGCACTCACAGATACACACATCTAAAAAGCTAAAAGCTCTGTGAATTTAAGTCCTTTTTTTTTTTTCCAGATTCCTCTGTATGTTGTTATTAAACTAGAAAAATATCTATGCTAATATTTGTGCTTTTTGCTCCATTTTTGTGTTTGTACAAAGGGACTAATGGAAACTACACTCAATTCTGAAAAGAAGAAAGCATTCTGTTGTATTTTAGCAAGTACTTAAAGGCCACCTGAGGGCTTACAACAGCTGTAATGAGTATAAATCACTATTAAAATGAGTGCTTTATATAATTCATGAAAGCTACCTCTGTGACATCTGACAGATTTACCTCATTATGGACCAGCTCTGCCATGTTTCTTGTTACTGACCTGGGTCCATGATATTCTACTCACCAACACAGAGAGAAATCTGAGATGAAGATATTGCTGAAGCAGGACAAAAAGAAGTCTGCCTCTGTACTGACAAATTAAAATTTTTAGGGACACAGTGTGTTGAGACTGTTCATGCTTTTTGCAGGTTCCTGGAATAATCTAAATTTCACAAATGGGGCAGTTAATCAACAGCTAGTGCAGTGACTTTGCAGGCAGTGCATCACTTCAGCAACCACATTTTGTAACAGCAGGAGTTCATAGAAGGCATTATCAGGGAAACCAAGCAGCAGGGAGTTTGAATAGTCTAATCCTGAGGTAAGAAAAGCATGAACAATCATTTCAGGCTCTGGATCAGATGCAACTGGCTGCAGAATGGTGATATTCTTTAAGCATCCTCAACAGGATTTGGACTGAACTCAGGAAAGAAACCAAAACCCTAGACAAATTACTACTAAAATACAGACAACATCAAAGGCAATAGCAAGGAAACAAAAAGATTGAAAGAAATGTTTTGGTGCTGGGATATTTTATTTTCATTTTATCAATCCTTGCACATAGGGCTTTCTAGTTTCCAGGAGTTGACATTTGAGAGCCTTGATTATGCTAATATCAAGATGGGAATCCACATTTTTTCTTTTCCATTGGTCCTAATTTCCTTCTGTTAGTTGAACAACTAGATATTTCTCCCTTAGTGAGCCCAGATTTCTTTGGGTTTTTTTTTTATTGCTGTTGCTTTGATTTGGTATGGTCTTTGGTTTGGTTTGGGTTTGGGTTTGGTTTTTTTAGGGGGGGTTGGTTTTGTTTTGTTTTGGGGTTGTGGTTTTGGTTGGTTGGGGTTTGATTTTTTTCTTTTTCTTCCTTCCCAAAAGCCCTTTTGATACTAGGAGAAGGGAGAAAGAGAGATTTCTTCCTCTCCTCCCTTATAAGTTAGAAGGTAACCAGAAAGCCAGAAAGATAAAATGTATTTTGTCTCTTACCAAGACAGAAAACCTGACTTCATTTATTTTCTCTTTTTTTTGAGAGAGAGAAATGCATATTGTTAAAAATAGCCTTGCCTGTTAGTATAACAGGATTTTATGCTGTGCCCCTTGAATTCAATCACACCATATATCTTCAGTAAAACTTCCCCTGACACACAGTCCCATGACAATACCTAGAGTTGTGATTCACCTGAAGATGATCAAAATTCCCACCAGGCTGTGGCCAGGATTGGCAAAAACAGGAGGATGAAGTTTAACAGAACAAATGACCAAGGTAGCTACAAATATAAAGGCAGAAGTAAGAAGGTAAGATCATAAATAGATGAAAAAGTCAATTGAAGAAGTATGAGGCACACAGGGATACCAAAGTTAAAAGCAAAATACCTAATCACTGCTGTAACTTTTAAAGAACTGACCAAAAGATGATTGACTAGATGACCAGTGACTGCAGGTCTGTAGAAAGGAATTGCAGGTTTTATTCATGGACAGAAATGTTTCAGAGCAGTTTTGATTAAACCAAACACATGATGAAATCTGAAACCCATGGTAATTCGTGGCAAAATTCCCCCTGCCTCAGGAAGGACCAAACCTCACTCCATGTTGTTGAATTTAAGTGGATCACTGTGGTAATTAGTAAGAACTTGAAGCTCTAAAAGCCATGTAAAGTTTTGCCAGCTCCCTGGTTTATAACCAAGTGTGCATGAGTGTTTGTAAGGACAGATGTCAGTTCAATGACCTTTGAGATGCAGCTGCCTTTGGGGACCATTCCAGGGCTTTCTCCAGCCACCTCTTCAGCAGGCAGGGAGCACAATTAGGACATTTTGTGGGGAAGGTTTAATCTTGGTGCACAGAGCTCCAAACCATGGGCTAGGGATGGTGTGGTAAAACTCTGGCTCTACTGCTGGGAATCTCTTAGGGACATGGAAAGATAACATGTTGCTGGGATCCTATTCCTCTCTCTTTCCATACCATCTGTTCTCTATCCTCTGAATTTACTGTAACAGCTCCTCAAGACATGAACCAGCTTCCTTCAAGTCTCTGTCCAGTTCCTGGCACAAGTAAAACTCAGATAGTCATGTAATCCTTTAATTGCCACTGTGAAACAAATAATTTATAATATAAATCTGCTTTCAGTTTAAGCAGTCCAATAAGCTGTAACATTCTCTTTCCAGTCATGTACCAGGCTCCAGCTTTGTTACACATCCACATGGAAGAACCTAATTAAGGGCTTTATACAAAAGAGATGAATAATTTCTCATTAAGTTAGGGCAAGTACAGAATCAGTTATAATTGGGGAAATCCACATGAAGACATCTGTGGTTCTTACCTCTTGTCAAAAGTGCCAACATAAAAATTTCTGGTACAAAATCAACTGTTTTACATTTTCACTTAAATATACACTGGGGTTTTTGCTAAATGCTAACTGGCAGAACAAAGGGGCAAAGCTTAGTGCACATGCACAAATATGTCACTCTATTAAGTTTTATTTGTTTTGGTATGCAGCTAGCTTCTCCCATCTGTCTCACTTCTGCTGCCCAACAAAACTAAGAGATACCTGTCAAATCAAACCAAGGAATTCCCTTCCTTCATGCTGTTGTCAGGATGTCCTAATCTAACTTCTAGTGAGGAAACAGGAAGATTGATTTTTGGATTTTCTGTTGAAATACTTTGAGCAGAGGGAATAGGCTAACTTCATTGTCATTTGGTTACTGACACCATCCTTTAAGTTCATTTCCTCTCTGAATTTTCTGTTTGGATGTTTCTGAAAAAACACAGATTAAGCCCCTTCCATTTTTAACACAGTAGGCAATAGAGAGGATGCAGGAGGAAGCAAACTCTTTTTTCCTGTTAAGAGTCTAAGCTCCCAAAAAGTAAAACAAGGTCTTGGAACCCAGGGTCTAACAAAAAGGCCCATTGCTTTCATATCCACCAAGTGTTTCATGTTAAACCAGGTTAGCTGAATCTCCATGGTGATCTATGCTATGTAACTTTCTGTGACACACCAACAAAAGACATTTCTGAGAATAAACACTGATTTGACAGAAAGTTAAACATATCCACTCCAATATCTATCTTTGACATTCCAAACAAAAGGGAGCATTTAGAGAAAAGTTGAGGAAAAAAAAAAAACCCACAGTTGTACAGAGCTGCAACCAGATGCAAACCTTTACCATAACTGACCTGGTGCACCAAAGCTTTTGTCATTTATAGAAGTGAAGCCTAGCAGAAAGGGTAGAGCTCAGAGGAACAGTTCCCTGAACACCAACATCAGTCAGTGCCCATTGTGCAAACCTATCTTTGCTTTGGATGACCATCCCTTATGTTTTGCTGGGCAGCACTTCCAAAGCACTCTACTCTTCCAAACTGTCAGTATAAATAAGTTTTTCCAGTTTAACTATTCCCTGGCCTTGTTTTTGATGATTCAAAGGAAACAGACAGAAGGAGGTTCTTTACCCAGAGGGTGGTTAGGCACTGGAACAGGTTGCTCAGAGAGGTTGTGGCTGCCCCACCCCTGGCAGTGTTCAAGGCCAGGCTGGATGTGGCCCTGGGCAACCTGGTGTAGTGTGTGGCATCCCTGCCCATGGCAGGGGGTTGGAACTAGGTGATCTTTAAGGTCCCTTCCAACCTGAGCCATTCTATGATCCTGGGAATATGCTCTCCTGCCTAGTGTAAGGGTGTTGATCTGAATTCTAGCTATTCCAACGTTGTTAGCTCAGGTGACTCCACATGACATAGCATTCTGCAATTTAACAGTACCCTGATTTCCTATCCTTAACTACTACAGAGCACTGCCAGGCAGCAGGGGCTGGGCCAAGGGCAAGCTGAAGCAGTTCATGAGAAAAATATACTCCTGGGACCCATTCCTCTCCAACAACATCTGTGCCACTGACCTGAAACTCCAAGTTATGAATGTGAAATATATGAAAAGGAAAAGGCTTCTTGTTTATAAAACTGCTCATTGAAGGATTTCCTTCTCTTAATTAGTAAATAAATAAATATTTTAAATGAACAGATGCAAACAAGCACCCTCAAACTGATTCATTTTGGCTAATCAATTCCACACAGAAAAATAAATTCATGCAAATCTAAGTCTTCACATGAACACATCTCTTCAGTGACATGCTCACGAGGTCATTTGTGTCAGATTAATAAATCAGGCAGTTTTAGCAGGAGCACACTTGACAATATTAAGAACTCATCCTGTGACAAAAGTTCTCACAGCCTCTTTTTATACTTGTGGGGTTCAGGGTGTGTGCTGATTGCATCCCAAACACACAAAGCTGAAAGGTGTTTGCTGCATCCCAGCCTGTCCCTTGCACACTAGTGGTCACCTGGAGTTAGGTGGCCCAGAAGGGATGGCATATTGAGTAGGGCACCAAAGCCTAGAAATTTAAACACAACTTATCCTTGTTTCCTTCAGCTGGTGAAGGAAAACTATCTGCAAGTCAGAGGCTGCTTTCTTTAACCAGTTCCAATGTATGGAAGCCAAACATCAACGCATGGGGTTTATTTGGTACCATTTAATTGTGTGGGGCCTTTAAATTTAAGCTCTGAGAAGTTTATCATGTGTTGAACTCTTCATTTCCAGAGCTGCTACAGAATGAGTCATAAAAGCAGCCCTCAGAGAGAGAGTTTATAATTGTGTTGCATAATTTGGAGCTCAACATTTAACTCAGCATGCAAACAAACCTGATTAAAGAGGATATCCAAAGAGGAAAAAAAAGCAGAGCTTTCTTTTAATTTTCATTGCCTTCACATCTGCAGCTCAAAAAATTTCCACAGTGTGTCATCAAAAATGATAACTCTGTGTCTAATCTTCCAAGCAACATATATACTTTCATTAGCCTTGATGCCAGTTACTTGGTCTGTATCAGCAGGTAAATGGTAAGTGTTGTACATGTTCAGCCACTCATCTCTTTGGGGCTTTTCAGAAGGTGATGAGAAAGTATCTCTGCAAAAATCTTTTTTTTTTCAAAATCTAATGTTGTCTACTTCTTTTACACTTGTTTCACTATTCAGTTACTAAGAAATTCAAAAGGAACATTTAGAAAGTTCCTGTGATGCTTTAACAACTGGAGAACAACTTTACCAGGAGGAGCAAAAAAGGGAGAAATCCAGTGGATTGTTACTGATATGTATGCAAAAGAGAAAAGTCAGAAGACAGCAATAAAACACTATATTAAAACTGCCTTAAAAAAAACCCCAAATACATAATGTTGTTTCTAGATGTGTGCTTTTTAGGGCTGTAACCATAGTGTGGAACAGATGATAAGATAGAATGGAAAAAGGGACCATGCCAAGGGGAAAAGTGGGGGTTAAATATGTAAAAATGAACATATGACTAAAATAGATTGCATCAATAATTTCAGCTCACCTCATGCTGAATCCTTTAGTCTTTCATTTCCTGGTTGATGAAGGAAAAGGAAATAATGAGAATGCAATGATTATTGCATATTCATATGGCAGCCTGAGAGTACAGACTAGTACTTTTGCTAATTGGCAACTGAACAATATTCTGTGGGATGAACAATGAAATTCTCTTAGTCAGGAGTCTGGCTCTGAGTCATTAAGAGAGATGCAAGCTCACAAGTCAGCTTTCTCTTCAGCTTTTAGGAAAAGCCTTTCTGTTCCTAGACATTAGATGCTTTAGGACTCAGCAATTAAGAACACTGCTGAGCTTTCACAGAAGTCACTTCCTGATTATTTCTTGGCTTTTGTTGGCAGGTTTGTTCATGCAGAAGAGTTCTTAAGGGGAGGTTCCAACTAACTGTCCATTTGAGAGAGGCTATAATGAAGAAATGGAAAATCTGCAGGTAAACAGCAACATTAAGAAGAGGCAAGCCTGTTATACAAATAAGTTTTAATCAAAATGTTTCCATTTCTTTCAAAGTAGATGAAATCTTCAGAACTCTTTTCAATATTTAATTTTCTATTTTTTGTCTCAGAGAAATAACTGGACTGTAAGTGGATTTTTTTCCCTTTGAATTTACTTTTATTCTCTTTCCTCAGTGTGAGATAAAGTAAGAAGAATTTAATGGAAAAGACTTTTTTCATAATTTAGAGAGAAAATGTGAACTATTTTTTGGAAGGTTTTTAAATGCCAATACTCAAAGCAATAGCAGGTGTAGTCACCACAAACTAGTAATTTCCAGTGTCTTGGTGCTAACAGAGGAAACCATGTTATTGCCAATGCACAGGCCTTTTGTAACACATCACACAATTTATGGAGGAGCAGCATTTCTGAGCTACTGCACCTCAGTCTGATATCATTTTCTCAGGCCACACGAGATTGTTCTCTGGAGGTGAAGTTTTCAGTTTCTAGATGGATGCCCTCTCTTTTTATCTGTGAAAACACTGCCTGTGATTTGTAAGCTGCTGGTGAGTTTCTAAAAAATCCACACTGTAATACACGTGCAGAGGTTTGCAGAGGCAGTGATGTTATCCTGTTATCTTGGGCTTCAAGAGGGAGCTCATATCTCTTGTGAGAGAGACTGATAGCTGGCAAGAGCTGTGCCAAGTTTTCCATCCTTTTGGCCTCATGAAAGGATCCTTGTCCCCAGAGCTTCCTCTCATTTTTCCACCAGTATGAGCTATATATTAAATAGCTTTCTACAATCCATGTCACATCACATATATTTTCAGGTCCAAGGCATGCCCTGGAAGGAAAAACTATGCTTTCCCTTCCTGCAAAGCTCCCTCTCCTTTTCTTTGATGAAGGTTCCTGAATGAGTTGGCTGAAATGGTGCCAAGCCAGACATTCAAGCACAGGGACTGAGGCGGCTGGTCACCACCCTGCCTCACTAATTTCTCTGGGCTCTGGGGCTCCAGCCCTTTTTTCCCCTCCATGCTGAAAATGCTTTCTTGGAAAGAAGAGGGTCTTGAGGGTTAATGTTTGAGGAATGCAGGACCAGGATTAATGCTTGTGGCAATTAGTTAAGCAGTGGAGCTTGGAGTGTACACCAGTTTTCCTGAGGTTTGACACAACCAGTGCTTAGGCACGTGGGGAATTTTACTTACCTGAAAATTCTCCTTTTACTTGAATAGGACTCTAAACTGTTGGTCACATATATATATATAAAATCTTGGAGCTTCTAATCCTAAAGCAGTAAAATCACCTATGCCTATGCAACCTTACTTTGAACTATGACCCCTCAATGTAACAGAAATAAACCAAGTAGAGAACAACTTCACTTCGAGCTCCAGAGAAGTCAACCCCCCTGATCCCTCACTAGCGATGGTAGGTCCCTCATGATGTGTGCAATCTGCTACAAATGATGATCTTGCAACTCATCCAAAGAGCATTTCTGGAATGCTAACACACATAGAACTTATAATATCCGTTTTATACCTCCTTCATACGAAAGTAAACTGTATTTAAAGGCATTATACATGCTTGCTATGTAATTACATTAATCAGCCAAAGCTGCTTCTCTGCGTTCCCCTGCTGTTGCCATGGCAGCATCCCCACGTTTGCGAAGTGCAGGGTGCTTGTTCTTAATTATACTTACAAAGCAGCTACATTTCAAAGGAATACAACAAATACGAAGTTAAAGTGAGGATGTTACACAGAAGTGACTCGAACAAACACATTTTCAACACGATTCTGCCTTATTCCCAGCTTCCTTTGGTGCATTTATGGAAAACTCTGGATTTTGGTCTGCCAGAAAATGCAGTCTCTGTTGCAAGTCCCAGCGTTATCTTTGCTTCTAAGCTGGGAGTTGAGAACCAAAGCAGCTTAGAGAGATCTCTTAGTTTGCACTGATCAAAATTTGGCAGCTGGAAATGCCTTCTTATTCTCCACTAACCAATGTAAATTCCATCACTGCTCTCCATTCCCACTGGTGCCCAAGTCACTTACCCAACAGACACCCAGTGAGCTGCTTCCCTGCTGCAGTCACACATCTGAGTGCCACCGTGCCTGTTTTGGTGACAGCAAAGACCTCACCATAATCAGCCTGAAGTGACAACATGACATTGATCCAGCAGAACATATTTCCTATAGCCTGCATGAACCACCAGCTTGGTGCAGCACACACCACCCAGGGAGTCCTTGCTTTCTTGGGGATGAATAACATGGAAATTGCAGTCACTATGGAAATTTACAATTTTTTTATCCCTATAAAGAAAGAAGGGATTCCCTCATTCTGAAATGAACATTCTGCCTGAAGTTAAGCAGAGCTTATACAGCTGCTGGATTGCAGATATGAATTATGTATTTTCTGGGGGTGGAATGCCATGCAATTTTAGTGTTATTCAAGCCATAAAGAACCATCGGGGGAGAAGTAATTAGAATATTTCAGAGCCCCACATTTACATTTCTTAAGCTTGTGAGCAAAATGAACATGGCTGTCTCCAGTTTGCATGTCTCCAATCACACCATGAAAAATCTGTCAGATCTCAGCTTTTGGATCTGAAACCTCTGGGAGAAAACCAGGTGTTCTGGCAAATGGTGGTGTTGGTTTGATGTCACTCGGGCACAGCTAGTTCTGAAATAAATCTGTACTGTGGTGTAGGGGGCACTGTGCTACTATGAGAGGGGGTGGAAAAAGCCATTGGATCTCACTTACAAGGCAGAAGCCCTATTTTCCAGCTAATTTATTTCTACTCTTCATTTCTTTTCTCATGTGTATTTATTTTTCACTTCGTGGATGGGAAATCATGGTGTTTCCACCAAATGTATGCAATCAGCTATAGAAAGAGAAGCAATTCTGCCTTCTTAATGAGCCATGCTCTAAAATAATTACCTGGGTAGGCAATGTGGCCTGGACATATTGTGTCATTAAGGCCTAGTTATCTGTGTGAAAGAAACATGGGCAGACCTTTGGGTCAGGGTCTTGCCTGTTAATGTGACACATGGCTGGCATATAAGGACATGTGGGCAGCAATGTTTCTTTTGTTTGAAAAGGGAAAACTACAATTTGGCATGTGAGCTCTAGCCAGGTGGACTATTCTTTCTGACTCTCTCTATTTGTTCTGTGCAGGTAGCTGTCATAGCTCTCTAAAAATTGCAGTGACTTCTAGATACACTTTCCAAGATGGTTTGCAGAAGCCTTCGGATTGCCCTGACTGGAGCTGTGGAGTGGGTAGGAAGCTACAAGATTGTTGGAAGGCAAGGGTTAGTTGTTTCTTGCACCACATACTGGTTCTCAGCAGTGGGCTCTGCAGATGTGTTTGCTTTGATTACTCTGCCAGCAGAATAAGAATAATGCCAGAGTGGTTTGGAGTAATAAAGAAGGGCTCTTTTCCTCTACCTTGTGCTGACTCACATTTCCAGAGCTTTTGGTCTACAGTAGTCTCCTCATAGATTTGAGAAATGCACTGCTGGGGGCAGAAACTACATAATTAAGGCTGATTTATCTATAAATATTTGGAAATACAGACACATACATAAACACGTATGTATAGATGTAGATGTATAGATCTGTATGTGCAGCCTGTCTTGCTACTGCCCTTATGTAGAGCACAGTTATTACATAATACTTCCAGCAGGGAACAGAGAAACAGAGATATGACTAAGCACCAGAGCATGACTTCTGAATAACAAATGGTGCATATTCCCAAAGATATTTCTCTAGCTGATCTCCAAGGAAAGAAATCTTCAAAATGAATCCATCTGAGAAATCTCCCATCTCATAGAGGGCTATGAGGAGATACTGGAGGACAACGAGCAAAGAGAAGAGTGGACAGGATTTATTCCATCTATTTACATTGCTCCTTGTAGATTACTCACCTGCCTCTGACAACGACTTCATGTATTGACTCAGGTGATTAATAGGTAGGTCAAGACTTTTTACCCACTGCACAGCAATGAGTGTGGTGCATTTTGAATTCCAGGTTGCAGCTGAAGGCAGAAAGCAAACCCCTTGCAGGAACCAGAAAGCAGTTTGAGGCAGATTAAAACTCAGCAGGGTGAGATCTAAGGAATTTGCTCTCCTCCTTCTACTTGACCAGAAACCTGCATATGGACGTCTAAAGCTTTGTCACCTTGTGCTGTAAAAAATCCTCTCACCTTGCCTCTTTGGGTTGTCAGGACACCCTGTGTGAAGTAGCACCTGAAGGGGCCTCTGAAGAAACCAATTTGCACAGCAAGAGCCCTGCAAAGCAGCAGCACCAGCAAGGCAGGCACTGCTAAAATCTTTGAGCCAGATCCTTGTCTGGAAGAAATGGGCAGAGTTCCAGTGCCACCAATAAAGCTGTGCCAACTAATTCCTGCTGGGGCTCTCAGCCTCAGATTTCTCAGAGGAAAAAAATCTAATTGATGATAAAATAAGAGAGAAGGAGGGAAGCTTTTAAATGCCTGAAAGATGATTTAGAGACAGAAAAGGAAGGGCCAGGGGCAAAGAAACAAGGATGCATTTGAAATGATTCAAAAACCAAATGGGCAAAAACATGAAAGAAATATCACAGATAATGAGAGAAGGTTGATTATTTTCTCCTGTCTGAATCCACATTTTGTCAAAGCAATCATGGCTTTCCCATGGAGACAATATGACTGCCTGACCCAAGGAGCTGTGATTTAGTTAAGACATCTGCTTGCAAGAACATCCTCCCAGCCCTGGGATACTTGTCTTAGAGCTGATTGGGTGATTATACAAGGCTGTTATCTGCTGAATTTCTAAACCACTCCCCTTGGAGTGGGTGTGCCTACACAAGCACTGCAGGACAAAAGGGAGTGCTGAGATCCAGCTCTCCTTTGCTGGTCAAACAAAGCTGAGTCAGTGCAAAGTGCTCTGCGGTTTATTGCCAGTCTTGCTCAGCAAGGGAGAGCGCCCAGGGAGGAATGCCACGAAAGGTAGGCTCCAGAGCACAGCGTCTCTTTAGACAGACCTCTTAAAGTCATGTTCTTCTCAAAGGCACAGTGAAACCGAGCCTTTCTGCTGACCTTTTCAGAAGCTCACCATTAGTGCAGCTCTTTATTTCCACTTAGATCATCCTCCTTATCTGTACTGGCTTGCTCTGCCATTCCCCAGGATGTCAACGTGTGATCTTATTTAGGCTTGCTAACAAGGTCTCATTCTTTATCTTTTCCCATTCCCTTTTGCTGTCTTCTTCCCTCTTCTTTTAGTCCCAAAGTTTGCTTGAATCTGCCCATTTCATAGTTTACCATGCTCTTATTTCCTTCCCCCATGCAGGGGAGCAGCCCTCAATGAGGATGGGCTCTTGCTTCCTAGGGGCAGGAGTTTGAATCCCTGAGTAACAGAAAGCTCAGCACAGGTCAAGACTCAATCCTGTCCAATATGATGCTGAATCTGGATAGGGAGGACAGGATAACTGCTGCTACTGATTTTGAGTCTGATTGCAATCTAGGCTGTGCAAGTTTTAACTAAACCAAGTGGCTGTCTGTAACAGACGCTAAAAGTTTTTATTATGCATATTCAACATCTTCATGTTAAGTCTGAATGTATGAAAAGCTAATAAACTATCCCAAGGAAGTTAAATGAACATGTCCAGTTAGTTCAGGAACAGAGCTGGATCTAGTACTCCAGGTGAGGTCTCTCTCAAGACATAGTTATACTGTGCAGCAGATAACACAGATAACATTGTTAGGACCAAGTACAGCTAATACCAACTGAACAAGCTCCAGACAACAGCACAGCAGTGTTAGCCTAGCTCTTCTTGCAACAACAAAAAAAGCCTCAAGCACTGAACTGGTTCCTCTGTGCCACCCAATATCTTGCTCATCAACTTCAGGGGCTCTGAACACAGCTCTCCTGCCTGGCATAGGAAGTACTTTCCATCTGGGGAGGGATTTCAAGTAGTTCATCATATTCTAAATTGGAAAATGGGAGGGAACTTCTGTGCAGCCATACATGAGAGCTCTCCTAAAGAAACACAACCTACAACATTCCAGGTTCCTTCCTATATGGAATTTATTGCCACTTGCTTCCTTCTAACATCTAAGCATACAGGAAGATAGCTTCTCACAGTCTAGCACCTCTTTGGTCACTGTTAATAAAAAAAATAAAGAGGTCACCAACACTCCAGTTGTCTACTTATGAAGCAAATAGTCCCATTTATTGCAATCTAAGTCAATGAGCTTTAGCAAGGAGAGTTGGCCTTTTAGCAACTGACAAGAGTAGTAGCTTTTCTTCTTCTGAATTTTTGTCTATTTGGTGAAAAAAAAAAAAAAGAAATTTCTAGAACTTGTACATTCTACTGAATACCCTAACATTTTATGACCTTTCTGTGGATGAGCTTTTTTGTTTAGCCTCTATCTTACACTTGGAAGAGTCATTTTCATGAAGAACTACATATGTGAATATTTTTATTTAGTTTCATAAGAGCAAGCACAGTAACACATGACTTGTTTTAAGGCAAGTTGTACAATGTAAGATGTTTGCTTTCTTAGAGTAAACAGGCACTTCTGATTCTGCTGTTAAGTTTGGTCCTGAAGAACTAGCATCCATCCCCAGCAAGATATTTATACAGAAGGAACAAGATCTCATCCAGCTCAAATTATTTTTATGGGTCAGTGAATAACAAGATATTAGTCACCAGAAAGTCTTTTGACCTTATTCATTGTTACCTTCTATTCTGCTAATAAATATGTTCTTCTGGTTATGAACTGCCTGCTTTTTATGCATGAAAAGTCACCTTCCCAGAAAAGTCTACCAAATGCAAGACTGTTTCACATTGTTACCTTGGAAGTTAAGATAAATTAATGGTGTATTAACTCAGACACAAGTTTTCCAAAACAACAAGGAACTACCAGTCTAGGCATGCTTCTGACCTTTCAGCAGGTGCAGGAACAGGGAAGCAAAGGTTTTGTACACTCTGGGCCCAGGAAGTGCTTGAACTCCTGCATCCTTAGTCCCTGGATTTGGGACATCCAGACTGTGTATTTCTATGTGTTTAGTAGGAACTCTGAGATGTAATTAGATAGAGTGCAAGTATTATATCTTGTCAGTTTGCTGATGGAGTTCTAGGAAGGGTAACTTCATTGGGCATAGATGCTCTTTCTAGAGCAGATGAAAGGTTCAGCTAAAGCAGCAGCAGGGAGCCCAGCCCAGTATAAGCACTAGCATGGAGCCCTGCCCAGCCCAGTATAAGCACTAGAATGCAGCCCAGCCCAAGCACCAGCAGGCATCCCAGATCAGCCTGAGCAATAGCTGGCCATCCAGCCCAAGCACTAGCAGGGAGCCCAGCCCAGCCTAATCAACAGCAGGCCATCCAGCTCAAGCAATAGCAAGGAACCCATCCCAGGCAAAGCACCAGCTTTGACCCCAACCCAAGCACTCTGTTAGTATAGAGCCCATTCTAATCAACAACAGGGAGCTATAGAAAAACGCTGCTCTCTTTTGTTCTGCCCCAGGAACACTTTCAGCCTTCTCTACACATTTATGCAGGTCTTACAAATTCTGAGGAGGCAGCAACAGCCCCACCAGCAGATTCAGCTGGGCCAGGAGGTGAGGCAGCCAGCAAATAGTTGCCAAGGCCAAGGAGCAGGCAGCCTGGTGCTGAAAAGGGGGAAGCCACTCTTCTGTCACTTTGAAATACTTCTGACTCAGAGCAAGCACCAAAACCCTATGCTGAAATGGTGGCCAGTGAGCATGGGAACAGATGGGATGTGCTGTGAGTGCCAGAAACTGTGTGGCTGCAGGGATGCTGCCATCCCAGCTCCAAGGTCAGCAGAGCTCACTTAGACAGCAGCCCTGTTTGGTCCAGTCATTGCACCTCCAAGCACAGAAATCACTCTGGGAGAGTGGAGTCATGGTGCCTGCTCTGCCTCCCCCATTTGTTCCTATAAAATTCAAGAAGGAAAGGCTGTAGCACTGCCTCCTCCTCAACTGGTTCTGCTTTTCTCTTTAGCAACAACCCACTCATAAACTGAAGTGTGAGGTTTAGCCCCCTGTAGGGAGCTATGTCAGGCCCTCAAAGGACACGTAGGCATCTCACAGGCACCCCTGCACTGTGGCAGTGCCATCTGTAAAAGGGCCAGGAAGCAAAATGTTGTCCAGATTACATCACTGGAGACAGAACTACAGAGCAAAATATATAATCTAGAAGTGTAGTTGTCCAGGACAGTGTCATTACCATCAATCCATTATGATTTTTAAAAGATACTTTATAAAGGACTGGACTGAGCCTCTTTTGAGTATTTTGTCTAAATTATGAGAAGGTTTGGGATCCTTCCTTATGTTTTTAACCTTTTGTTTCTTTAAAACATACTAGATTTTATAAACCTGATGCCTGAAGTACATTAGTTTCTATGGAAACATTCTAGCCATATATGTACACTGTCTTTTCTGACATCCATATGTGGAGTATAAAGACAAGTTACATCACTGCTGTGAAATGTAGGTGTTTGTGTGATGCTTATCATGGCTTTATGTGCAAGGGAGGGGATACCTTTAGAATGTTATATAATAATGGATGTAATAGTCCAGATACAAGGAGACAGCAACAAGCTGAGCTGTGGAATTTAAAACACTCAATAAATTGATAACCACTCTGAAGAAAAAATGTGGGACTCACTTAATGTTTTGATTTTGTAGACTTGGTGCAACTACACCTGTCTTCACTGTGTAGAGCAATGCTGAAACCTCAGTGAGTTAATTACCACAGAGAGTCTAATGATGTAACTCATCCTTCCTATGACATCATCCAAAACTGCTGAAGGGAAGATAAAGAAAAGAGTCATGTTGTTTCTTCTAATAGAGCAGATCATCCTAAGTGTAATCACACAGCACCTACAGGATGGACAAGGGATCAGACACAGCCAGCATGGGTTTAAAAGGGGCAGGTCCTGTCTGACCAACCTGATCTCCTTTTATGATCAGGTGACCCATCTTCTGCATGGTGGAAGGCTGTGGAGGTAGTCTATCTGGACTTTGGCAAAACCTTTGACACCATCTCCCATTGCATCCTCCTGAAAAAGCTGGCAGCCCACAGCTTGGACAGGTCTGCTCTCTGCTGGGTTAAGAACTGGCTGCATGGCCAGGACCAGAGAGTGGAGGTGACTGGTGCTGCATCCAGCTGGTGGCCAGTCACTAGTGGTGTTCCCCAGGGCTCAGTGCACTAAGTTAGTTACTTAACTTAGTTACTTAACTCAGGGGGATGGTTTAGGGATAACAGTAGTGTAGGGCTATCAGTTGGACTTGATGATCTTGAAGGTCCTTTCCAACTGTGATGATTCTGTGATTCTTTCATGAAAAAGAGAACATTATACAGTGACACAATGTATAAATAACAGAACAGAAGGCATTGGCTCTCTGTGTATCTCATTCAGTAGCAGGAAACAATCTCCCAGAGAGTGATACTTGTATCTTGTGTTTAAATCAGGCTTTTGTGAATCTACAATTCATAGCTTCTAAAAGGTTACTGGAATCCTCCCTGTTTGAAGTACATTTGTAAAAGCAGTGCTGTGCCAGTCTAGGGTACTCAGAATAAAATTACCACTGCACTTTGGGCATGCCACAGAGCTAGAGTGCACCCACACAAATCCTTTGGCTGCTATGTGTGAAAACTACAGTTTATGATGCAGCATTCTGCTCATTGAAATTGCCATAATGTTGTTTCTTACACATCTTTTACTTTTGCTTCTTAATATTCAGAACTGTAATTTGACAATTTGCTACCATTTCTACCATCAGTTTCCTCTATCAAGATGTGGAAATCAGCTTCCTTGAATATACCTCTGCAATGCAAATTAAACTCCAAGGGGAATATTAACCTCTGATGTACAAATCAGGTGGTGTTACAGGTATTACCACAATACTAACAACCAGCAAAAAGCTGTAGTGATATGACAGGGAGGTTGAATTAAACCTAGCAAGGAACTGAAACCAGGCAGAGTTATTGGCTAAGGTATAACAATATTGGTAATGTTATCACTTATTATGGACATATACTTCCTCACACTCCTCCAGCTGATGCACGGAATTCTGCATACTCTTTCTTGTTGAAAAATATATAGATTTCAAATGTGTTTGATGAATCCTGCCTTGCAGAAAGAGGAAGTATTTTCTCTAAAGCACCATTAGAAGTAACATAAACTCCTCTGTTGTCCACATTTTCCCAGCAAACCACCTTCAAGTGCCCTTCTAGTGGATTTAGTAAGGAATCCAACTCTGGCAGGAGCTTGAGATGAGGAGAGACTATTGTTTTGATGGAGCACAGTGTGACAGCTCATCAACTCCCATCTTCTTTGCCCCATATCCAGCAGAGCAGAGCAGAGCACAGGCCCTGTTCAGCCACATTAGAGGCTATGGGCTAGGAAAAGATGTGGATTTCTCAATACGTTTTCTGAATGACTTCCATAAAATACTTCAGGTAATGTTATTAAGTTACCTAACATCCCTAATATCCTGGTGGGAGGAGGGTGGAGTGGATCTGTGTGTGTAACACAGCAAGTTATCCCTCAAGATGCTGCTGTTAACACTCAATGCTTATGGCCATTGAAAATGAACTGTGTCTCTGTCAGACCTGAGGAAAGTTGATCCTCTTTAGCTTACCTCTACTCAGCTATCTGTAATGAGGTCCTTTTCACTTTATTGGTCTTTAAAAACAGGTATGAACTTCTCTCTTAGAGCTTTCTTCTGTCACTTACAATTACAACATATCAAAGTGCTTCATGAAGAATCAATAGCAACAGAAAATTCCCTGGTGGACTCCAGGGAGTCTCACATGTGTTATAAAGCTAGACCTCTGCCTGAGAAACCTACTTTGACTGATGATTTTGCTCTGTTTCATCCAGGGAGAAGCAACAGGAGCTGAGGACCCATTGAGGCATTTTGTTTTTTTAACTCTGCAACTGGAGCAGAGGCTTTCTTTTGGAGGACAGCTTCCTAATATCAGGCTTAGCTCCTAATGCTGAGATGTTGCTCCAGCAGCAAATGCATTCCACAATACTGGGGCTTTACTTGCACTGCCTCTCTGACCCTTCCTGGGGTCACTGCACTTTCTAAAGCTAACAGCATGTTTTTACAGACACTGCCAGCTTCTAGCAGTGATAAGACCTAATGTTTAGATTTACTACCAGGGACTGGTATGCAAAGCAAGGTCACTGCTAAATCTTGTTTCTCACATTAGGGGTGCAGAGTGAAAGCTGTGCCTTCAGGGAGGAGGGGACAGGACAGGTGACTCTAAACTGACCATTGCACATATGTCATATTCAGTATAAAACTAAGGGCTAGTTCCTTCTTCTTCCCTCTTCTTCTCTTGCTTGTCTTCAATGGCCATTATCTGAGGAGAAATTGTCTGTTCTGCCCTCAATCCCAATCCACAAGTTCCTGCATTCAGTCCCAGGATCCAGCTCCTGAGCCTGGTTCCTCCCATCTGCTGCTGCTGCCTTCTGCTGCAGTATCAGTGGTGATGGTGACATAGTTACCATCAAGGGGGGGTTGGGTTCAGTATTGGGTTTGTATGTATTTGTATAGATATTTCATTTATCATTAGTAACTTTAGTAGGAGGTTGTAGTTTTTTTTCCAATCCACAAGTCTCTCTCTCTCTCTCTCTCATCCCCTTTCCTTTCCAGTAGGGATTGGGGAAGACAGGGTAATAGGGAACACCTGCCACTGGGTTGGTACAGCTCTTTAAAGACATCTCTCTCTGATCAGCATCACCTGAATCTTGTCTGAGCTCAGCTTCAACCAATTGCTTTTTAGGCCTTTACCTCTGAATATAGCTGGTTTTCACAGGCTTTTTTGCTCAAAAGATCTGTTTCAAAGGGTATAGTTCAGGTGTTTTCCTCAGAGTTTTGCAGGTGTGCTAGAAGCAATCTCAGACAGAACCAGCATGACACAGGATAAAATTGAAGTGAGGCTCTTGTTTTCTCACTCCTTTCATATTATGTTAATATTTAACAATAATTTACCAGATTACAATTTTCTTGGAAATGTGATTGGTTTAAAGTATCCTTTCAGAGCAGGGAATAATCATCATCAGGCAGCAGTTGGGGAGCAGTATTGCCTCAGAGAAGAAAAGTCTCATCCCCATTACACATGAAGAATCCACAGAGAGAAGCAGTGGAAGGTTGTGCCCCAACTATCACAAACCACTTTTTCTTCTAACTGCATGAGGTTTGCAGAGTCATGTTCTGACAAATGTCCCAGCTGCTGTGCAAGAAGATGAGTAGAAATGAGAAACTCCCTGTCCTACCTGTGCCTCTCACAACAGAGCTTCTCCAAGAAGAGTCCTTACCAGTTGGGACTGCAAAAGGACAAAAGAAGGTAAGAGCAATCCTGGACTCATAAGTCTCTAGCTGAAAATGGCATTTTGTACTGATTCAGAAAACTAACACTAACAGGACTTCAACTATGGGATGCCCTGCCTTACTAAAATGTAAGATAGAATTTGGGAAATGGTATTTATGCAAGTTACTATTCATGACTTTCAAAAGGCACCAGTCCAGGCTTTTTCTGTGCTGGACAATTCTATCTTAGTTTAAAACAATACAAAATATGAAAGCAGGAATTTCTAGTGCTTTCTTCTATATGGGAAAGGTCATCAACTTTTTAGGACAAACCTGAACAGTTTTCTCAAGAAACTTGAAAGACTGAAGAGGCTGGACTTTACCAGTGCATGTGTGATGACTGGTTTCTAGCAAGTGTTTGCTTTCAGTTGACTTTCTTTTCAACTCTTTTAATTTTTCATCTTGTGTTAAGGTCATGATACATGGGAATACAAGTTTCTTTTTATGTGACTAGAACTTCTTCTAGTCATAATAGATGTAAAACTCCAACATCCCTAACAGAGAGTCAATAAGCAGTAATAAAAAAAGCCCAACACCCCCAACCCACCTAAAGAGAAAATAGCATCTAAATCAGTGTTTTCAGCAAAATAGCCTTGACTTTTCTTCAGTTCTATTTGACTACACTTCAAACTGAAAATGCTAGCTAGAAGGATTTCTGTATACACCACGGTCTCTGTGTAGGAGTTGGACCCTTTTGCAATCTCCAGCATGAACCTCTTTCAAGTGAGCTGTCAGTGTTTCCATTGTGTGATACTGAATTACCCAAATGTCTGTTTATGGATTGCTTGGTTAGGAAACAAATTTGCTACAGTGATCACATGTATCCATACAGTCTTGCCTATGCTTGTGATCCTTCTGAAGCCCCTCAGTAACTGCAACTCTTCCCTTCCTTGATTTGGGGGAACAAGTCAGGACAGGAGGGCTATGCATGCTGTCTTTCCACCAGCCCATGGCAGCCTGCAGCCACTGGTAGCTTCCTCCCTGCCCCACTTTCTGCAGGGCAAATTTTTTGGCTCACTGCTGCCTTTTGATCTCCAGCTTGGAAAAACAATTCATCATGGAGCTGAGCTCAAGGCATGAATTCTGCACAGCTCTAACCTCAACTACTAGATCAGAACACTTTTAGGGTAGCTCTTTACCAAGATAGCGTGCTCCTTGCTTGCACAGTGACCTTATGCCCATCCTGCTCTAAACCTGAGCAGTACCAAAATAAGCATCCACACATCCAAACTGTACTCATTAATATACTGTAGATTTATTTCAGCTTATAAATTGTGTGCTATGCTAGGAGACAAATTCCAAATACAGATCATGTACAAATATATAGCCCTAACTCTTAAAAATTGACTTTTACCATGGCCTAAGGAGACAGAAGGGCAACATCATGAAAAGGATACCTTTATCCAGGAAACAAATGCTGTGCATCCTACTGTGAATGAAATATTGATGAAATACTAGAATAATTCCATTTAATATATTGCTGGACAGCTTTGAGATTCAGCTGGACAAAGTGCTGAGCAGGAAGCAGAAAGGCCTAGTATCCTGCTAGGGAAACTTTGTTAGGTACAAGTAATTACTTACACTGGAATTAGGCCAGAAAACTTAGCCTAATTGCTCTTGCTGTGAAGAGTGTGTGAAATGCTGGTATTTCAAATACCTGACTATTTAAAATGTCTGGAGATTTGTGCTGACCAGAGCTAGCTACAAATTTAATTTCACATTTTTTACTGATTTCTGCATTATTGTTGTTGTTCTTAATTAGTAGCAGTTAAAAGCACTGGAAGATCAGTACTTTGTTATATAAATGCATGTGGTCTGTTGTTCCAAGGGCCCATATCCACCAAATACCTGGTGTCTCTCTGTCTCTTGTGGCAGAGATGAAGCCAGGGCTTATATTCTGCCAATAGTTTTTTCGATCCTTGATCAAAATGCAGTAAGATTGCAAGAGAAGGGAACTGAAAGATAGTGTTTTGTCATGTTAAAGGGACATATTAGATACTGTAGAAACTTTGGCATAGTCTAGTAATGCAATTTTCTATATGCTAAGTAATTACATAAATGGATCTTTTTGTAACTTACACCTGCTAAGAGACACAAATACCTGTGTGGAATTGGGGTTTGTCTTTAATTTTGTTCATTTGGTTTCCTGGTACCTTGCAGACATTACACTGATAATATCCCCCATTATAGACATATCATATTCTGCACCAAACTAAATCATACCTATTGTATTTACATAGAATAATCAGGACATAATATTTTCATCTCAATAAATAAATAAATGCATAAAGAGAACACAGTTTGGAGGAATCAGACCCTAAAGAGCTATGTTACTGACTGTGACACTTCAGTTGTAGTTTTCTGCTTTCCATGCAGTATTTCCAAAAGGACATCCTCATAAGAGGATATGCCTCCTCCAGAGATTCCCTCAGTGATCTGTGACACACAGATTTGCACAATACAACTGCACGTGTACATCTGAAGAACCAGAGATGCTCCTTGTGTCCAGACTAGCAAACAGGCTGCTGAAATATGTGTCCTGTTAGTCTTTTGCAAAGCACCACTAATATTCCCCCCACTGCTTTTGAATGCTTCCTCTGTTAACCTTATTGTTAACCATCTGATCAAGCAAATGTGATTCTGTCTGGTCATGACAGATACCTCTTCATATTTGAAAGAAACATCTGCATATTCTTCAGGAAACCTATTATTTATTATTTCATAGACTGCTTTGTTTTTCTTCAGTGAGTGGGCTAATAGGATATTCTCTACCAGCACATAAAAGCCAGAGACTGTAGAGGTTTGCTTCCTGTCTTAACAAAGAATAAAAAATGTTTATTAAGGGGTTAGTTTTTTACTTTTTTTTTTTGAGATAAGAATACAGATTGTTAAACTGCTTTCAGGATAGGTAGGTTAAAAGCTTGCTTTTATCTTTTTGTGGGTTTTTTGCTTGTTTGGAGGTTTTTTCCTGCTTTGGAAGAATGTGCAAAAATGATGTGGCCACTTCTAAAAAAGTCTAGTACCTGAAAATTCCTTAAAAGTGCTATTTCCTCTTCATTAAACAAATATGGTATTATTTTTACTTATGAAACAGTATCCTTATGGATGTTTAAGGAATGGGAACTAGTCTGTGTATGGTGTTTGAGAGAATGCATTCCTTCTGCTTAGCACTCAGTGACAGGAAAACAAACTGCAAACACATCTATAGCTTCTGAATTACCTCTTGGGTTACAGACAGCAAAAATACTATAAGATGAAGTGTCTGTGTCTTGCACTACAAATAAGTGTCAAAACATGCAGCATGATGCCTAGTCTCAAAGAGACAAAAACTGGCAGCCATCCAGCAGTACAGCTATGCATGTGCTCAGAGTTACAGATGTGACTATTTCTTGTGATTTACAAGTGTAGGTTTAAGTGTTTTTTTCAGATTAGGGTCATAACCTCTGTTCATTCCTGTTCCAGGTGAGTTGCTACCACTCCCTGTCCTCTGCTTCCATGCATGAATTTGTGCCAGGTGTTACACATTCATGTCTTTCAAGTTCTGAAGAATAGAGGTTAACCAAAATGAAATTGTGCAAATTAAGACAAATAGGAAGGAGAGAAAACTGTTTTTTGAAGCTGACAGGCAATGTGGCTGCATTTTGGGAGTGAAATGCAAGTTTAAAGAAGAAGCAGCAATAGGAGAAAAGAGAAGACAGGTGTGTTGTATGTTACCTAGCAATGAAAGCTGTCTGTGACATGAGAATAGAATTCATTTGGAAAGAGTGTCTCTAGACAGGCATGTCCTCAACAGTAGCAAACAATTTCTAACTTTTCATCACAATCATGGGATGAAAGTTCCTTGTACATTTAGTTGGTGAAAATTGGACATCTCCCCTTCTAATCCACCCCAGAATCCCATTGGCCTCCTGGCCACAAGAGCACACTGCTGGCTCATGCTCATCCTTCCATCTACCAGGACCCCCAGATCCCTTTCCCCTTCACTGCTCTCCAACAGCTCAGCCCCCAACCTATACTGATCCATGGGGTTGGTCTTTCCCAGGTGCAAGACTGAACACTTGGCTTTACTGAATCTCATTCAATTTCTCCCTGCCCAACTCTCCAGCCTGTCTAAGTCAAGCTGACATTCACAACTGTATCCTCAGTGTAGGAGCAGACCACCCGTGGTGAGACTGTTCTAAATGAGCTTCTTTTTCTCCTTGGTAGACACATATGAGGATATACTCCTGAGTCTGTTGTGCCTGCAGCAGCAGGGTATGGTTTGGTTTGCAGGTTTCTGGTTTTTCTGGTAGCCTCCTCACAATAAAGATATTAAAATAAACTACATGTGGAGTGTCTGGGGAAGGGACAAAATGGAAATGCTATATTGCATTATCCCCAAATTTAACCAACAGTAAATTCCCTCTGGCATTTCTGGGGCATCTGGGGAAGGACAGCTACAGACTGATTTTGGAGATTTCATTGCCATAAGTGGAATGGTTCATTCTGAAACTTGCAAAGTGTTACTGAAAAGGTCATGCTGTTTAATGTAGGATAACTAAAGGGGATCTTATTTTTGCAAGAGCCAATCATATTTCAACAGTGTTAAGGCAAAGCCTGTCAAATGCCAGCATCTTTAGTAAGTAGGTTTGTTTATTGTTTTAGGTATCTCACAGAGAGTCAAGAATTACTTTGCTTGGAAGAAAAGTACCCATAATATGTCAAAATAATATTAAAAAGAAAAAGCAAAGAAATCAATAAGAGAGAGCTTGATGATGCCACATCTAAGACAGAAGAAAAATACTCAGAGTACAGAAGGCAATAAGGTAAATATATACTTATTTACAGAGATCCATTATGATATATATTATGATATTATAGAGTGAGTTGAAGTGTGCATAACAGGTAACCAAAAAAGGGAGAATTTATCAATACATTTATCAATCCATTCTTTATTCCCTTTCAAAACTCTAACTGTATGACCAAATATTCAAGGTGGAATAGTCAAGGCACATGAGTTGCAAACTTTTTAGTCAGGTATTAAAATCCATTATTCAGAATGCCCAGTCCAATTATCAGACTGGTCAGCTCAAGATACCAGCTGCAAATTGGTTTTGATGGTAAGTTGCCAAACTAAACAACTCCAGAAAAGCAGAACAGATGCTCTCTGGGATAAACAATCTGGGTCATTTGTGTAATTACATATTTGCATGAGAAGCAAATCACTCTGGAGAAGGAAAGGTTTTTCAGCCTGTGTTCTTTGTTAGTCATTAAGCCAAGTGACCTGAATAGCTCTGAGGATGGGCTTTTTGGCCTTCCTGTTCTACAAGATTCACTTCAGTGAACTCTTTCATCATTCAGTTAACCTGTAAAAGATAAAAAAGGGTAAACAAAGCCTCTGTGGTTAACCTGTATGAAACATGGATAATGGGAATTATTTTTAAGAAGCCAAGAAGCTTCATGCTCACTTCAACAGGTTAGAAAATGCTCATCTAAAAATTTTAGGAGAACTGTTAGCCCTCAAAATCCACTAATGTATGTGAAAAACTAAACTGTGCAACACCCAAAAGCACACTAAAAAAAAGACTGCTACTTTGACCATCTTTCCCTTCCACAAGTGTATGAAGAACACAGGGAACCACAAATTTCCCAGATGTGCTATGCATAAATCAGTTTATCATTTTGTCTACATGGGTAAACCCCATGACTAGGTAAGGCAGCAGTGTATCTTGTACTCACCAGCAGTTACCAGTTCCAGTGTACTGGAAATTAATTTCTTCCATAGATTTCCTTTTCACATGCTGCACTCAGTATACTGAGCTGAGCCTGTGTTGAAGCAGGACTCAAACTGTATTCTTGAAGAGTCCTGCACAGGGCACTACTGTTGCCAGTATCTAGCCATGGGTTTTATGTTGGCTTTGCCAACATACCATGAGGTCATAAACCAATATAGTGTATAACTGTAAAGACTGCTGTGAACTGGACTGTTTGGCATTCTGTATCTATTAAGTTTGGCATTTTATACACTGATTGCTGAAGTCAGATTATGATTTTGGAAACCAAAACTTCATTTTATTTTATTTTCCCCCACAGAAGACTCATCCTCTGAATGATTTTTCATGACAAAACTTCCAATTTTCTGCAAAAATTTTCAAACTGATTAAGAAACATTTGTGTAGTCATCACAAGGAAATCAGCCCTAAATAAGGTATGTGATATGTTGCAGCTGGAATAATATTGGTATTAAAAACCCCTCTGACATCTGAACCTTTCTGTGGAAAAGAGATCTCTGTGATCATTAGAGAAAATAAGTCCCTATGATCAATCAGACTTTTTAACAACGATTTTCATTTCCATTGATGTTTGTAATTGCCTTTCAGTTTTTAAATTAACATATGGATGCTTTCATAATTAAAAAATACTTAATTAGCTGTACCACGAAAAGTGTAGGAGAGACTCAAACCTTTGCAAATGGTCATTCAAATAACATTTGAACAGCATGTTTTTAACACTCATTTGTGACAAATTGTCTCTGAAGTCTGTGCTGTTTCATTGCATCAGCCACAGGGTGATTGCCATCAGTAAGCTAAATGCTGTAAAACCATCTTTAAATGCAACAGTAAGCTTAACATAAAGGGAAAACATTGTAATCTCTGACTGGCAAGCTGATTTTAGGGACTAATTCAGGACAGGGGAGCTGAACTCAGGAATAACCTCAGGACTGCTGCTTCCCTGCCAAATTGAGAATCTCAGTGGTGACAAGTTTGGTCCCCAGGGGGAAGGATGCCAGCCCTGTTGACAGCCCATCCACTCCACACCGACCACATCAGCCTTGGAGGAGATTACAGCTCCTGCCTCCCCAGCAGAGGAAAGGTTGTTGCAGCAGTAAATGAGGAAAGAAATAGCAGAGCTATATTTGTGTGTAAGGAGAAGGCAATCACCCTTCTTGTACAGGCAGCAGACTGACAGAGGCAAGGCTGCTGCAGCTGCCCAGGTCTGGCCAGAAGGCAGGTGGAGCAGGGGATCCCAGCAGGCACATGCAAACATGGACAGACACACAGATCAGGCATGGACTGAAACACTCCACACTGATACAAACACAGTGGCCTCAGTCAGACTGTAAGAGGTTCAAGAGAGCCTCTCCCTTGTCCCATGTTGATGGGTGTCCTCCAGCTGTGGTGCTAGTCATCCCCTCTAACAGCTGGGGAAGGGTGGAGGCCAGGCCACCTTTCTATGACAAGGTTACTGCTCCCATTATCCACCTGCCCACATGCCTCTGCACTCCTTCCTGTGTGGGGAGATGAACCTTTAATCACACAAGCCAACAAACACACACCAAATTCAGTCCAGACATTGAAACCACTGGGAGCAATTCTCCAAAGAAGCAGGAAGCACTGACACAGTGGCACAGTACTTGCTTCACTAGGCAGGGAGACACTGAATTGATGCAGACACATGAACTAAAGATGACAGAGAAGTTCCTTCCCCTCTTTTTGCTCATTTATTTGTTCATATTATTTCCTCATTTTAAATTCTGCTTTTGCATGTCCAAAATGTTCATTTTTTTCCCTTCCTTGCTGTTGCTGCTCTTCCAAACCAATGTAATCAAGGCTAGCTCTTGGACTTCAGTCCTTCCTATACTTGCACCTGTTAGCAGGAGTTAATGTGACCAAACACAGACACTGCAAATCCAAGTGTCACCTGCACCTTGGAGCCACACAGTTTCTCTTGGTATCCAGTCATGTCTACAAGATTACTTGACAGTGGCAGGAAGCTAAGGGTTTAAAAAGGTGCAGTGCCTGGTATTCACCCCAAAGTTTAAATCTGGAAGAGGACACAGGCATTTGTGGGTTTCATTAGCTCAAAGCTAATGGTCTGGTCCTTGGGTTTCAAACTCGCCTGCAGCTGGAGGGCATTAGCTGTGCCACTGGAGCCTCTCTTCTGGTATATTTTTGCCCAAAAGTAGTCCTCAGAAGTATGCATACTTCTTGTTTTGGGGAAATCTAGTAGGTTCATGTCAGATGAGTTTGAAACTGGACTAACATGGATGATTAGAGGACAGAACTTGCAAATGAACTGGAGAGTTAAGTCATTTGACAGCATAAGTGTACCTGATGGAGTCAGTACTCTCTAGGTGAAGAAACAAACCCTTATTCACCTACATTCAACAGCTTATTTCTGTTGGAGAGCTAGTCCTAGTATAGTATGTGGTTTGATTTGGTTTGGTTTGGCTTTTTACTTTTGAAGTAGGAGCAGTTAATCTTGTATATTTACTAAGCAACTGTTAGAGCAATTTCAGTGCAACTGCAGTTAGTGATGGATTCAATATTAGTTCATAAACAAGGAATGGTAATTGGAAAAACAGCATACTTTAGGCTCCTTGAACTAACTGAAAAAATCATAGACCATGCCTATTATAAAGGCATGCAGGAAAGTTAATCAAATAAAGGTGGAATGCAAACTTAAACTGCAGGTTGATAAACACCATATGGGTGCTCTTATGCAGGAATAAAATGACTTTCATTTTCTGCAGCTTAATTCTCTTTAAATTGCTGCAAACTCTAGCCTCTTTATTCTGAGTGAAAACACATGTCCAAGGAGTTTAACTTATGCCTCTCAGCTTCACCACTTGATTAGCCATAACTTTCCCCCAAGAATTCCCACCCAAACTTGCCATTAAAACAAGTTATTGCTCCTACTTATATGCAAAGTGTCTAAGCAAGCATAGCAGCATGCTCTATGCCAGCTGCACTCAGCCATGTGAAGTAATTCTAATGGGCACTTTCCCTCATGTTTACATGTGTTTCAAGAAGTTAAGCTCCCAAGGACAGAAAGGGTACTAACTGAAAGAGTTCACAGAAATATGGCCCTTTTCTATGCACCTTTTCTGAATTTGTTCCAGGGACAGTGGACCCACTTCTTTCTCTGACATGAAAAAGAGGCAGGAATGACAATGTAGATCAAAAAAAGACCATGGTAGATTAAAGCTGCTGTCAAGCTTTAGTAGGAGTGCTGCTTTCTGGCCCTCAGCTTTACCAAAGTTGTTTAAGGGTCTAGAGCACAAGTGCTATGACAGGTGGCTGAGGGAACTGGGGTTGTTTAGTCTGGAGTAAAGGAGGCTCAGGTGGGACCTTCTTGCTCTTTACAGCAATCTGGTCTAGTGGGTAGTGTCCCTGCCCATGGCAGGGGGTTGGAGCTAGATGATCTTTAAGGTCCCTTCCAGCATGAGCCTTTCTATGAACTACATGAAAGAAGGTGGTAGTAGGGTGGGGCTCAGTCTCTTCTCCCAGATGAGTGAGAGGACAAGATGAAATAGCTTCTAGTTGCACCAGGGGAGGTTCAGATTTGATATTAGGAAGAATTTTTTTCACTGAGAGGGTTATCAGGCATTGGCATAGGCCACCCAGCGAAGTGGTGGAATCACCATCCCTGCTAGTGTTCAAAAAATGTGTAGATGTGGTGCTGGGGGACATGGTTTAGTAGTAGTAGTTGGGTGGATGGTTGGACTCAATGATCTCAGAGGTCTTTTCCCACCATGATGATTCTACAATTCTATGAAATTCCTCAGGAAGACAAGCTACAAATTGTTTGGTTGCAACTTACCTACAAAATGCCCTTCAACATTCAGAGGAGAAATAATTCTTGATTTAATGTTCAGTGTTGTATCATATTTCTTACCATTTAAAAATATAAGTAATAGAAAGGAAAAAAACCTTTCAAGCTGATTCATAGCTGAGCTACCAACCTATTGCCCAAACTGCCTGGCATGCATCTGATGTATGGGATGATGAGAAAAATCTCCTAACAGCTATTTCATCTGTGCTCTCCTAAATAGGGCAAGAATATTCAGAGGATGTGAATCACCACTAAATAATTCACTCATTGCAGGTCTTGTTCTGTGGAGTACAAAGGTAATGCTGCCTTGATCTATTTCAGGGCTGACTGACATCAGCCGTGGTTCCCCACCTAAGTGCTGCTGGCATCAAACAAACCACTTCCAAGGCCAGGCAGCCTCCCTCTTCCTATATGGATGCTAATTTGGATTGCCCAGGAACTATCTGCTCAAAGGCTGTTACTAGTAGTTAGTTACTCAGGCATTCACCAAACCCTGGGGCTCAGCTCAGGCCATTACATCTTGAGTGTCCTGCTGGATCCCAGCCATTGCCACTGCTGATCCTATTTGCAGACACCTGGGCTTTGAGGGATGGAGAAGAAGGAGGAAGGGTGGGCTGTGAGGCTGATGCCCCAGTGTGACAGTATGTGGTAGAAGATGTGGATAGCAGGAGCAGAGCTAATATTCTGTGTCACCAGCAGTGATGCCTGTCCAACCTAGATGTGAACAGCCCTACCACCCAGCAGTGATTTCAGAGTGCTTTTCAGGGACTGCTTAGAAAATAATCCAGAGGTGAATGATAAAATCTCTACCTCTGTATGCCTCTGGTTGCTACACAGCTTCATATTTTGTCTTGATGAAAGTTTTACATTTGCTGTGGAAGCTAGAGCAGAAAAAATCCAAACCTGTCTCCTTTGGATGAAAAAGCTTAAGCTCCATGGATACTGTTGCTATAATACATCTTCATTAAGGCTGGAGCTGGACTCTAGATTGCCTATGAAAACAGATCTTTGATGAGAAAATCTGGCTGTTTTGGAAGCTCTAGAATAATACCAAGAAAATGACAGAATATTAGAATTACATCAAGAAAAGCACAGAGTGGTTTCACTTTGGCTAAATAATCCCCTAGGTTTCATTGCTAAACCTTGCAGAAAAATCTAAGTTTAGATTATTCAATATGAACATATCAAACATCTTAAACTGTGCCAAGGTAGTGTGGGTGACCTCAAATTCAACTTCTAAGGGAAAGCAAATATGCAGGGGACTTATGCAAGGAAGGAAGCAAGCATCCACTTTCTGAACATTTTGTAACCAAGAGCCTGGGAGAGAAGGCAAAACTGAGAAAAAAAGGGGGGGTGGGGGAGCTGAGACAGAGCATGAAGAGTTAAAAATGTTTGCCATAAACCCAAATATTTGGAGGAAGCAAAGATGTGAGAGTTCAGAAGTGCTGCATATCTTACTCCTTTATTTTTAGATTTCTTTACACTTCTGAGGATCTGGCAAACTTATAAAAGCTAAGGCCACTTGAAAACATGCTTCCTAGCTACCTAATGTATACTTGCTGCATACCCTAACTAGTATACTCTTTGAAAGGATACATTAGGCAAAATTGTTTCACAGAAGGAGTTGGCACAGGCTATCTGGGGAAGTGGTGGAGCCACCATCCCTGGAGGTGTTTAAATAACATATAGATGTGGTCCTCCCTCCTGCCTCACGATTCCCCTTGCACCACAGAGACATGGATGCAGCAGCAGACCTGTGTAAGCATGGAGAGTCAGGGTAACTGCAGAGAGCAGACAGGCAACGATTTGGCTGAGTAATATACAGCTGTGGTCTCCACCTAAGCCCCACGTTGCAGGAGGGGTGGGTTGCAAAGATCTCTTTCCCAAGTGGGGTGCAGGGCTAGGTGCTCCTGGGTGGTATTGCCCACTGATGGGAGCAGGACACCTGGATGTGACAAGGGGACCAGCTTCAAACAGAGGGGTGGAGGAAAGGCTCTGCTTGCTCCTGCATCCTATGCTGCGAGGGCTTTCTGCCCCAAGCATGCCGCCCACCCGTCGTCTGCTCTCTCTGTCCTCCAGCAAGTCGAGGCATCCTCCTAGGGATACCAGTGTTTACTTGGGTTTCTCCCTACACCAAATTCCATGAGATAAAAACCTGAGGAGTGTTGTGGGACAGCTTTTTTTTGGACTGCCTCTGGGAGTTACAACCTTTCTTTCTGAAACATCCGAGAGGGAAAAGAACCTTGTGGTTACAAAGCAGAGAGCCAGGGCTTGGAGCTGCCACCTGTGTGCCACACAGGTTGTTTAGCCTTTGTGTGCTGTACTTTCCACCTCCACAAGAAGAGGATTATAAATATTTGAGAGGAGCATTATACATTTCCTTGTATTAATACTTGTACTGCCTGAGACCCCTGCATGTGAGGTGCTTTATAAATATGAAGGCAAAGACAGGTGGTTATGTCAAGCACCAGGACAAATAGAGTGGAAAAGCTTTTAAAGGCTAATCCCAAATACACACACATGAATGCCCACAGGAAAAGAAAATCTCAGCTTGCTCAAGACATTGATGGAATTCTTGAGAGGTGATGGGAATTAATGGAGTCACCCATACAAATACCATGAAGCAATAAAGACTGGAAACAGTTAAATGCTTCCACCTACTCCCTTCTATGGCAGAAACATAAACTACTTGCTCTCTGCTTTCGGTGCCAACTTTCTAATGAATATGTGATTGACAAATACTACTCTTGTAAACTGCTGAGTGCCTTGAATTGGCTGTAAAAGTGCACAATCCTTTTTAACAGTCTGACATAATTTTCTCTGATGTTTTGAGCTCCTTTTAGTAACCACTTCACAAATTATAATGTGCTTGACTTTTCAAATATTAAGGGTATATAGCTTGAAATATTTTGAAACTTTATGCAGAGTGTGAGCAGTGCACACATTGGATTAATATCAGTAGAAAACTAATCTGTGGGGAGAAAAATCCATTGGTTTCTTATCATAAATGTTGTCTTTCCTCTTTTTAGTCTCTGAAAATGAAATAATAATACGTAACATTATGGTTATGCCACAGCATTTACACAGTGATTTGATATGTATTTTTCTGTTGCAGTTGTTACTTTAGAAAGAGCTGACATGACTGACAGAGACTTCTGACACATTATGACAAAAGGAACTAATTGACTTTTAGGAGAAAAAGAGCAGAACAATTTATCCTGGTACTATCTCTCTTTTTTTCTGGGCAGAAAGGTCATGATGACAAAGTAACAAAACTGACAAATGATACCATTTTCAAAAACATGAAAAATATCCCATTGCTCTTCTCTTTGACAAGCTTGTGACAGAGATCAGACTAAACCAAACCTCCAGCTTCTCACTGTTAATAGGCAGTGATGAATGATGAGGTTCCTGCTCTCTCCTCACGTATGAGGGTGCTCTCTGGAAAGGAACACTCCTGAAATTCATACAGTAAATTCCATCTCCCATGTACTTAATGCTCACTGCTTAGTGCTTTAGAGTGAATGGAGTTGTTCTGGAGTTAATTGGGTTTAACCCAGAGGAAAATTGGCCCCACTAGGACAAGTACTAACACAAAAGGCTTTGGAAGCAGGTCTGAGTTGCTGGTCAGAGAGATTAACAGTGCAGAAGAAAAGGACCTCTTAGGAAGAAGAGAGGACAGGGGGGTGTCGCAGAGGAAACTTGCCCACTCTTGATTTGGTGGCTGTACCACACATTGTGATGGGGATACACACAGCACCACTATCTACAAGTTCCAATCAAATATCTCCTTGGATCTTCATAACAAAAAATATCTGTATGAGGGAGGATGAACAAAGGAGTTAGTACAGGTCTGAGCAGATGTGGGATAATGCTTACAGAGATCAGAATTAGTTAGTCATACCTGATGGCTCAAATTTATACATGCAAATGTGCTAATCTGAAAAAAACCAAAAAGATCCAGAAAATACATTTTATTGCATGTTGCTTAAAAATATCTCTCTAGAGAAAAGATGACATCAGTTCTAGTTTTTCTGGACCAACTGGTCAGAAGAAATTTAGGATCTCAAACCAAGAATGATCCCACTGGCTATACCCTAAATTCCTTGCATAGTTACTGGGTACATATGCATTGTAACTGCATCTACAGTAGAATATGGAAGCCCATATGAAGAGCCCCAAATAAAATTCATCACTAAGACTTTTATATCCTTCAGATACATGCATATTAACAAGTAAGGTTTTGTCTTTCACATGCTGTCTCATTTCTTTCTTCAGTAAATGATTCCTAAGCCATTGAGTTTCCCCATGATTATTGGCAGCTATAAGAAAGATTTGTTGCAGAATCAGTAAGACAGGTGACATGGAAATTTGTATATATTCATGTCACTATATCCATTTGTGAAGAGTCTAGCCTGTAATCACTGGAGAAGGTGATGGTAATTTTCTGCAGAGTGCAGAAGGACATGTCAGATGTAAAACCTGCTCAATATTTCCTGCTGTTGAGCTGTTATTTCTTCTCTCCTGGACCAAAAGGAAAAACAAAAAGTGTGATTGGTAATTTTTCAAATGCATCATGTTGTGTTCATCTTAGATTCATAGCTAGCATCCCCAGCAGGGAGTAGATTTCCTGCTGATATGAATTATGGACAAAGGCCATCCTTTTGGTTGTCTAAGGTACACTGTATGCTCTTGCTTAGCAAATACTGCTGCTGGCTGCCAAAGCTCTTTCATCAAAACAAAGATGCATCATGGTTGTTTAGGCCATGATAAACATTCAAGTCACCCTAAAATTACCTCTAAAGGCTGCAGAAGCACTTGCACCTTCTTCTCTACAGACTTTCCCTGTGAAATTACACAGGCAGCTTTCCTCTTCTGTTTGACATCTGATGATAACTGCTAGTGTGCTACAGTCACAGCCTGGGTCTAGGTACCTACAGTGTGAAGCTGACATGAGGATTTCGTAGACATGCAAGGACCACAAAAGCTTTTGTCCCTCACAGCGTCACCACCTGGCACAGCTTGCCACCAATATCAAATTATCACATTTGGTCAGGTGGCCATGGAAGTTCTGTAGGTAGACTTCTCATGGTCCTCAAATGTTACCTTCAGATAAGGGCTTCAGGGAGGGTTTTGAATCATCATGGACTTTTCATTGCTATTGGGTTTTCCAGTAGTCAAGATTGATAGAAAAGCATTTTTCATCTGTGGATGGTAGGAGACCTAGTCCATGGCTGCCATATGCTGACTTGATTCTGAGCATCATTGGCTTCTAGAGGAGCCAGATGCAAACCAGTTGACTCAGAAATAACCTCAGCTCTGAAGAGGAAAATGTGAAATTCAGGCTGGTTCAAGAGGCAGCAGCTAACATGCAACAAAGGAAAAGTGCATAAATAAATCATTGTGGTGCCTCCACATTCTGATCTGACCTCTGGCAGTCCCAATAGACTCATTCCAGACTATTTGCAAGATGACTTGTTTCTAAAAAGCCATATGACCACATTTGCACCACAGAAATTCACAGCAGTGTAAAGCATTATGGGAGCTCAGATACAAACCTGAGACGCAAGACAGGTCTTAACTCTGATGCAGTCCCATTTTGGGTATGCAGCCATGTCCACTGCAGCAGTGTGATCATTAAGAGATGTCTATGATACACACCTGCAGCTGAAAAGTGGTTTGAACAAACTTAAATATGCTAGTGCAAAGTCCTCCATTGTTGTTCAACATCATGAGAGGAAAGCTTTCTCTGGGACACTCTCCTTTGAGGCACTTGAAGAAGCACAGATATTGATGCCTTCTGGCTGGAATGCAGGACTCCTCTCTATCATTTCTCCACTGTAATAACCTAAACAATAATAGTCATACTTAAACTAGATGAATTATGTGCCTCCTCCTCCTGCCCATGTTTAGCAAGAACAGAACCAAATACCAATATTAATTATATTATGTAGTAGACTCATTTAATTCTCTAAAATGCTCAGAATACTACAGAGAAGAGCACAGTGGAAATGCCTTGGAAGATTAGATGAGATAGATGTGATACAGAGCTAGCACTGGGATTAATAGAATTTTTAAAATTGGGATGGTTAGAAGAATCTGAAATGAGTCTGTGGCTTGCATTTTTGCTGAGCAATTACTCAAACAGCAATTGAGAGCTTTGCCAAAGTTTTCAATCTGTGACTCCTGTTTCCTGACTCCCCAGTGCTCCTCTCTGCCAACTTACAGACACGAAAGCTCCAGGAGGTCACAGGACTATGGCAGCCCTCATGAACATGAGATGGCCTAGGTGGGAGGATGGCCAGGTTTCAGGTGGGACTTTGAGGCTGTGAAGCTAGAGGGTGGAAACAAAAAAGAGAAAATGGTTTTATCTGCAGTGTGGTATTGACTATTTGTCCTCATTCTCCTACTTTGTCAAGCACAGGTGGGTTTGTTTCCTACCTTGTGGGAAAGTAAGCTGTTGTGATACCTCCAGGTGATTATAAACCATTTCCTTGAGCTCATGTTTAGATCACCTCCTCAGGGCACCCCAGGCTTCTCCTTTCAGATTTATGGCACCTCCAGGACATGCTTGATTGTTGGTTGCCAAAGTATAGGGATTGAGTGACCAGTTGGAGACTGACCAGGCCCCTGCCTAGCCCTGGCTTCATTGCTGTGGGAACGGATGCTGCCTGCTCTAATCTAATGTCAACACTCAAGTCAGAGGACACCAGAGTATGAACCTAGACCTGCAAAGCAATGCCAGAGCCTGTGGTATAAACACAGGCTCATCTTTAAGTCCCCAGCAGTAAATCTGTCAAGGTCTTGGAATATTAGCAGGCATCAGAATACTTATGAGACCAAACTGCTCAACTGTTCCCCAGCATGGCTTTGGGCTGTGGCAGCTAACACCTCTCAAGCAAGTCCCAAGCTCTGTTTGGGTGTTTGCATGACCAGGAATCATTCAAAATATGCAGGCTGCATGCAGCCACTTGGTTTGGGAGGTAAAGGCTATTTAATGCTATGGACATGAACCATTTTGTAGTAGCTGAGGCCAGTGCTAGAGAATGAGCCAGGCATGCTTAATTCAGCAGAGTTTAATTCATTAGATCTAGTCCACCAAGGAACAAGAAAAGTAATGACAAAATAGGGTTTGTTGGTTGATCTGAGTATGTTTTGTGAGAAGTTTGCTTGCTTTTGTGATTAATTAATTTTGAGGCTTAATTCCTTCTGACTCAGTTTAGGTATTTCAAATTCAACTTTTCCAACCTTCCTGACTTCTTAAAAACCTTTTCTTCTAAAACCTGTGCATGTTATGGATCTCTTGATGATACTATACTTACATTTTCTCTTTTATTTCCTCCCAATTTCAATCCTCTTCCATATCTCCCCACTTCACTGCTTTCTCACTCTTCTCTGGTCATTAAGAGTCAAATTGCTCCTGCCCACTTCATCCACAAAAGCTGTTTGCTACAAAGTCTTGTTTCACTGGAAGATTCATACTCTCTCTAACTGATTCAGAATAAATACTGTCCAAGCAGGATGGAGCCTGCAGAGTGTGAACAAAGAACATGCTACATTTAAGAGGCCATGTCTGACTTTGAAGACATATGGTAATGCTTCCTAAAGTCAGAAATAAAATGTAATACTTGTAATATGGCATGGAATACTTTCTGTACTCCACCAAATTACCAGGGAGACAGATTGTGCTTTTCTGAGTACACTTACAAATGTCCCTTCTCATTATGGTTTTGCCATTTTTATATTACCATATGATTATTCTTTTTCTTTTGTACTCCAGTTTGCAATTTAGATGACTACATTCCTCAACAATTCTAAATGTTGGGTTTTTTTTTTTTACTTTCAGGATTGCTTAGAAAATGATCAGACATTTATTGTTCATTTGCTAATAGGAATTCATCTGTAAAAATGCATACCTTGAACAGAGCCACCCAACTATTCCAAAGGTAATAAAAGGGCATTTATAACCAGGAATAAACTATAGCATTTGTTTCTAATGAGACTTCTGAGCTGACTCTTGTTGGCAGCCATTTTATATTTATAATGAGTGGGAACCTGATGTTAATAATTGGTATCTGTTTTCTTTTATAACCTTTTTTTGTTGTTGCTGGAATAATTTTAGTACAGAAGCACACTTCCCTTGAGTTTCTGTCAAGTGGGGCATTTGTGTTGCAGTAGCATAAATGCAGCCTTAGCCTAGCACAGTAGCTGAAAAAACAAACAGCCTCCTTGAGCTCCTGCCCAAAACAAGAAAATGAGAAGGCCCAAATAATACCGCCTATGAGTATTTCTTTTCCTCTAGGAACAGAAAACTCTTCTTTTGAGATGGCAACTTCCCCCTCCCGCCTTTGAGTGTGTGGTTAAAGTTCCCCAAACCCCTCTGCATCTGCAGGGACACAGCCACCTCTGCTGCTGGTTCACATCCTCCTTCCCATGGCAGCATTGTGTTGCTCTGAAGCTGCACTGAGAGCCTTGGCTGGGAGCAACCAGGGGATGCAGACAGTCATGACCCTGTCACATTGCCAGGGATTTGTGTTCTTTTCAGCAACAAAATGGAAGCAGCCACTTGACTCTCTACAGGAAGTAAATGAGAAATGGATACAATTTGGTGCTAAGAAGAGATATGATCAGAGGAAAGATAATTCCCCTCTTGGTGGGAAAGCCTGGGAGAAATTCTTTGGCAGGTATGAATGTAGGAGGACACATCAGATGCTTAGGGTGGTCCCTCCTGATTTTCAAAACCTATTAAGCCTTTGCATGTCCTTCCAAACCTGGGGAAGGAAGAGGTGTCAGCAGGCAATTACTTGAGTCCACTGTTTAAGAGAGGCAGAGGGACTCAAATTGTGTATGGAGAGGTTTCTTTTTTTATTTTAAATGAAGAATCCTAATTAAAATG